>JBBBDQ010000477.1:312500-600000 GCA_037127315.1 Ascarosepion bandense
TAAATATTGCACTATGACACAGAGTTTCACATAGACAAAAGTACTCACAGGCACCCACATATATATTTGCATGTATATTCACAAAAGTGAATATATATATACATATATGTGTGTGTGTGTGTGTGTGTGTGTGTGTGTGTGTGTGTGTGTGTGTGTTGTGGTGCAGGACATATCATCTCAGAAAAAGAAATCGAAGAGCCAGGTTTGAATTCCAGTTGAATTTGTTGCATTCATTTATGCGAAAATACTCTTGGGAAAGGTATGAATTTGTTGATTCTTACTCCGGCTATGGGTTAAATAGCAGGAGAGATTGGTTCTATTGCTTTGGTTGGTAACCAGTCTACCACAGAAAGTAATGGTAACCTACTGCAGGAAAATCTACTGCCAAGTCAGTCATGTCTCTTTCAAGACATGATCACCTAAGCGTGTATTACATCTGGCACTTAACTGATATATATATAGATATAAATCCCATTTGGACAGCTTCTTTCTGTTCTGCTGCTCTGTAAAACCTTCTCCCAAGAAGATGTTTCCCTGATCATTTTAATCTTAACCTGTTCAAATCAAGGGTTAACCATTACTTTCCCCTCCTATCTGTACAAGCTACCTCCTAACATAATCCTCTAAATCGAGTGTACAAGGTGGACCTTACTGCAAAAAAAAAAGTATATATATATATATATATATATATAATTTTTTGTTATAATGTTATTTGTAATGGATACTGATATTTGAGTAGATGCTCTCTGTAAGAAGGTTCTGAAAAATTATTGGCCCAATCAAGAAGGGAATCCCCAAAATGATGATGGTTGGTTATTTGGTCAAATTTTAGGAAGTAGGTCAGGCTGAGAACTTTTCAGCAATAATTTGGGTCAGGCCGAGAACTTTTCAGCAATAATGGAGAAGTTTGATAGATTTAACATGCCCAGACGAATGACTCAACATCAAACTCTTTGAACTTTTCTTGACTTATTGGATATTATATAAATATATAGATAGATAGATAGAAAGAGAGAGAGAGAGAGAGAGAGAGAAATGGTAGACATAGGAATAGGCATTGC
Source organism: Ascarosepion bandense (assembly GCA_037127315.1). Classification (NCBI taxonomy): domain Eukaryota; kingdom Metazoa; phylum Mollusca; class Cephalopoda; order Sepiida; family Sepiidae; genus Ascarosepion; species Ascarosepion bandense. The sequence goes on from JBBBDQ010000477.1 coordinate 313,562, forward strand.
ATGGTGACTGTTAGCTTCATGCTTCAATGCAATCTTGTACAAATGCTCTGTTTTCTATACTGATCATTCCCATCTCCTATATATATATATATATATAGAGAGAGAGAGAGAGAGAGTGTTGAGTTGTGATAATGTTTAGTGTTAAGATTGTTGTTATTTTTCAGTAGTTTCACTGATAAAAAGTTTTTCAGCAAGCAGGTTTTTTATTGTAAAGTACTCACTGTCAGGATAGAGATAGAGCATCGATATATATATATATATATATATATATATAAAGTTTTAATATTTTATATTATATTATGCTCTACGATATATGTTGCATTGAGCACTTTTTTAAAAAAGTAAATACCAGAGAACAGAATTCTAAAACTGTTAGTTCTCTTCACCTATATATATATATATATATATATATATATATAATCCTATGTGCATTTTTGTATACATATATATTTTATGTGTTTTGCAGTGTCCAAAGATGCTATACACTGACCTGAATCTAAACAGAGTGCATGATTACTATACTGATTCTCATCAGTAGACCAATAATGACATTTTAATTTAAGGCACCATGTATTGACACTCTGATCCATATGTAAATAACCCTCTCATTTTTCATGGGTACTATGGAAGTATACATTTGCATATATGCATATATGAGAATTTACAAGTATATGATTATAAAAATTATTTTAGCATGTATTTATGTTATATTTTAAATACTATTTAAAATGTCCACCTGTACAGGTGAATGAAAGTAACATTTTAAAAGGAAAATTAAACAACAGAGTCATTTAGATATCTACAGACATCTTTAAAACCATGCTTATCTTCTGTATATCTCCCAGTAAGAAAATAAGTTATATGCTAAATGTTAAAATTCAATTGTCATCTTGAATTTGCTAAAAAGACTAAAACAAAACCCAAGTCTATTAATATGCATTAATAGTTAAATATTTTTTGCTTGTTTTTTCTCCTTTTCTCTCAGTAATTTTCATCATTACTACTACTTTCTCTGTCAATGCTTGCTTCTAACTATACTGCCTTTGTAGATCAGATGTATCAGCACGCACTGACATTTGCAGTAAATACAAAGCTCAAAAAATATCACTGCAGCAAGATGAATTTTACCAACATATTAACAAAGATGAGAGTATGGAGAAACTTAACAAGATATAAGTATATGCTGATTACCTTTGCAAAAACATCTTAACATGCTAAACTGAGACATACAATCAAATAGAAAAGCCATACAATGATATATGAGTAAGTATATATATATATATATATAGGTACAAAATGCTAACCAAAAATGTGGGAAATTTGAACAGATTTGGTTAATGTGTTTCTACTATGAGGTTATGATTTTTCTGTATTTTGGCTGAAATTTCAAGCCTCTTTCAAAATTACTTAACTAGAAAATAAGGAAACACATTTTCTAACAAACATTCTTTGAGGAAAGTGTTTAGCACCTTCAATTCTTTGAATGTTTGGTTAGCACCACATGATACACACACATATGCACAAATATTGTCTACATTTTGCTGTATTTACAGGTAAAGATTGCACAATATTAGATATAGAATATTTGTAGATATAGACAGTAATGATCTGAAGACTGATTGAGGCATGAAATTTAGACATATTAGGCAGTGTTCATTTCTACATCTACTTCCCCACACCTCTCTTTCTCTGTTTACACACATATATGAATTAAATATATAAAAAGATAGCGAGATCTGTAGACAGAAGGATATATACATATGTGTATATATATATATAGAGATAGAGAGAGAGAGAGAGAGAGAAAGAGAGAAGAGAGAGAAATGGTCTATACTTAAACATCAAGAACTCAATATTGAATATGACAGACAAACTGTCTGCTGAATATTTTATTACATTATACAAATTTGTTTATATTTGATCTTGATGCCTGACTGCTGATATTATAAAGACATGTTTGGTTATATATATATATATATATATATATATATATATATATATAGAGAGAGAGAGAGAGAGAGAGAGAGAGAGAGAGAGAGAGAGAGGGTGCGATAGATAAATTGTCATCTAAATTATGCAAAAAATGAAAATAACATTGACATTTCATTTTCACAAACAAATATAGTTACCAAAATTACACCAAAAATATCTTGAAATACTAAACAACAGCCTCTAAACAACTTCAGAATCTCCTGCATCTCCTTGTTTAATTTAGTGAATGCTATCATAATCCTTACCTTTAGTTCATCTTTGCCATTACAAGGGAGTTTTGTTGGTCCCTCACTCAATGGTGCACCCTACATAATAATCAAGGGTGTTGCAGTCTGGGGAGTTGGGTGGTCAGATGTAAGAAGTAATGTCTTTGAAGAAACTGTCTTACTACCCTGACTGGGTTCTCCTGCTTGTGTGACATGATGCAGAGTTCTGTTGCCAGATATAGTGTCTTTGAGCAGCCACCCTCTTGACCCAAGGTAGTACTACCTTCTCAAGGTACTTGATGTAGGCCTCACCAGCAAACTTAGAAATTCTTTTCTTATCAGAATGATCTGAGTGAGTTTTCTGAACTACCGCACCTTTCTAATCACCATTAGACCCATTCAATTATTTCTGAACTCTCTGCACTGGCCTCAAATTGACAACTAAACATTCTGAAACGTTCGTATTGAAACTTCTGGTGTTAATGCCAAGCAGTACAGCATGCCGTTTCCAAATTTTTGGCAGATGGAATAATGTCATAGGGCTCTTTTTTTAACAAATAGTGCCAACTGATCCTACTATACTGTGCAGTCAACAAAATCAAAAAAACAAAATGCATTCGAGGAATTAAAAATATCAACTGGACACAATTTGCCTTTTGCTTGCTCTATATATGAATGTGTTCTTACCTGAAGACCTGTGGTTTTATTTGTTGGAAAAAAATACATATGTACTGTAATTTTTCAAGAACCAAACAAGGTTTTTAAATAATTTCTGAATCTCTTTAAGTAAATTCAGATATATCTGCAAATTTAACTGGAGTGCAAAAATTGAAAATTAATTTAATTGGAGTATGAAGGCAACAATTAATTTTTGATAAATCACTGTGTACAAGAGGAATTGGTGCTATATCTTGTTTGAAGATGACCTCCAACAGAACATGAGAAAGTAAAACCAAAAAAAAAAAGACTTGTATCCACAAAACTTTTTAAAATTGTGATATGAATGTCACATTTTGTATATCCTTCAAAAGATGTCAAGAGTAATACCATGTTATGAACATACACAGATGTTAATAGACAGACTTTGTTATAGAAGTTATACATTTCTTGCTCAAGCCAGTAGTTGGTGTTCAAGTTTTGGTAAAATGGAATGATTTTAAATGCTGATTTTATAGCAAAATATGATGTTCCCACTTGAAATATTGGCTATCTATCTAGCTAGCACATTCTGTTTATATCTATCACATTATTTTCAAACATATCTATTTGTCTATTGCATTCTGTTTATATTTGACTATTACATTCTGTCCATATCTATCTATCTATCTATCTATCTATCTATCTACAAACACACTTACATAAACAATACTGTCTCCATGTTTATATATGTAAATAAGCAAACACTACAAAAGTATTGGTATTAGCATGGAGAGATAAGACATACAAATATCAATGTATGACTCTCCATGTGCACACACACACACATATTTATATGGAATCAGCAATGCATGGTGACTGTCAGTTTCATATCCAATGCAATCTATAAATTAATTAAGGCACATAACTGACAATTGACAGTCACTTGATTCCTATATCCCCTCTGCCTATATATATATATATATAAATGGTCTGTTGATGCTGCATTTTTTAAAAAAATTTTAAACAATATATATATACAATATATATTTGCAAAATTTTATGAAATCTATTATGAAATGGATTAACTCCCACATATTTTTAATTTATTTATTTAAACATTATTTTTAATAGATACTTGTATTTGAGTAGATACTCTGTTTTTTGTAATTAAACAGTATATTTATTTACATCTACTTGCCTGAATAATTGAGAAATCTTGTTAGAAAAATATGCATTCTCCAGCAGAATTTGAACCTGCATCCCCTAGGAGAAACCGTCATTAGATCTGATATTTTTTGACCACTCGACCACATAAGACTAATGGTCAAACAAAGCCCAAATAGTACTTTTAAAAACACATTTTCTTGATTTTTTTTTTTTTTGCTCTACAGAAAAAAACAAAAAATATGAAGAGTGAAGACATTACAATAATGTCTTCACAAAACTTTGAAGTCGGCATGACTGAAATAATAATGCTCAGCTAAGTGAAGAAATTATATATATATATATATATATATATAGAGAGAGAGAGAGAGAGAGAGTAGAGAGACAGAATTAGTCTGATATGGGACACAGAAATATATCAGATGGGTCTTACATTCTGACAACAAAACACATCTGATGCTCAAGGGAAGTATAGATAAATTACATGTACTTATCAACAGAACCACATATTACATCTTCTAGAAATCTCTCTCTCTCTGTATATATATATATATATAACATAGCACACATCTCTATGTTAAATTCATTTATTTCATTTAACAGAGTAATATAATTTATAAAAGATTTTAGATTATTACAATGAGTAATACATATTTCACCATGTTCTGATGTTATAATCGCAGCTCATCAGACCCAAACCATCAGGACATGGTGAAATATGTATTACCCATTGTAATAATTTAAAATCTTTTATAAAATATATATATATATATATATACACACACACACGAACAGTGTTCATGTGCAGAGGCATTCACATTGATTTATCAGAATAATACATTCACCTACTTTGGTCTCTAGTTATCGCATGCAAAGAAGTAATTGATTCATTTATCAACAGGAATTATTTTGCACTTTTAATATGAACTTCTCCCTTCCCTGCAAAAATGTGATCGACCTGAAAAATAAATTTATAACTTCACTGCTCAGTGGATCAGAAGTATGTTTTCAATTTCTGCAAAATGTCAGACACACATAAAAATCTTTATACACACACCTATATGGCTTACACACACACACACACACACACACACACACACACACACACACACATACACACACACACACACACTCTTCTGTATGGCAGTGAATGTTGGATGATCTCCTCAAGGATGAAGTAGAGATCTGATGCAGCAGAAATGTGGTTTTACAGAAGGATGCTGAGAATACCATGGACTGAGCACGTGACTAATGACAAGATGTTGGAGATGATGGAAACGAGGAGAAAACTCATATTTGATATAAGGAAGAGACTGATGAGGTTTCTGGGACATGTAATGAGGAAGAAGGACCTAGAAAATTTAATACTAACAGGATGGATAGATGGAAACGTACTTGATAGGCCTGAGCAAATGGATGACAGAGTAGGGTTTGGGAGAGATACCAAAAGGAAGAATTTTGAGAGTGACAAGAGACAGCGCAAAGTAGAAATCCATGATTGCCTACATCCTGAAGAGATGCAGCAGATGAGGAAAAATACTATATATATATATGACCTACCAAATTAATGACATCAATTAAAATTGCACAATCCATAACCCCACAGTTTTTTCCATGGCTATATTGTGTGTGCTTTGCTAGGGATATGTGCAATTTTGAATTCAGAGTTGTCGTTCTCTTAGACTGATTGCCAACTACACCTGAAGCACTGAATCTGCACTGATATTTAACACATTGCTGGGGGAAGAAGTAATGGATTCATACCTTTCCCAAATCTATTTGTGCAAAAGTAAATGTAACAAACTTGATTATCTTTTTTTATACAGCATTTCATTTCAGGACATAGCTGACCATAACTCTCTAATACTTCCTATCCTTTGTAGGTCTATGTTTTTTCTCTCCCATTACTATTCCCTCTCAATCCCTCTTTTAGTGTCTATTTCATCAAAGTTCATTAGGTGGGTAACTCAATCTTTTCTCCTGTGTACTATACTTTAACCTTTTAATAGAGTAAAAACACAAAACAAGATTTAAAGGAATAATTTTTACAAACAAATCAAGCAATAAGTAAAATTAAAAATTGCCAGCAGATGAGCAACAACATTCATGAAAATTTTTAACTGTATTTTGACACGACTTAGTTGTCATCACCATTTTTTACAGGAAATTCTTTAAATTTTTATGCGTTTCATTTGTTCTTTTGTGAACCACATTCTTAATAAGGCCCCAAAATATCTACAGGTGCTATATCAGGAGATTTTGCCAATATTCCAACAATTCTTAGCCATCAATTTGGTAATTTTCTACCTAAAAACATTCTGACAACATGTGAATAATGCAGTACAGGTGAACCACCTTGTTGAAAAAGAAAAAGCAACTGTCAAACATTTTTTAGTTTTCACCTGTAATTTTTTCTATCTAAAAAGAAAAGTTGCTAAACATTTAACTTTGGGCTTGGGTGACACTTATCTATGGTTTGGCCAGATAGTTTATTGATCACAAACTATTGTCACTAAATATATATATATATATATATATATATATATATATATATATATATATATGTAAAAGGTGTCAACCATGGTTGTGATAATCAACTCAATGCAAACACTACTTTCCTTAGCTGAACTGCATGCAGTTTTAAATTCAGAGATTTCCCTTTACTAGACAAGTTGCCATTTAAGGCTATAAAACCCAGTTTGTCGTACTATTTACCCATAGCCAGGAGGACAAGTTGGAATCATACCCTTCACAAGGATATTAGCATGTAAATGAATGAAATAAACTTGACTGAAAATCAAACTTTGTTCTCCACTTACTCAATATATATATATATATATATATATATATATATATATATATATATATATATATATATATAAGATTATTATAAAGAAAATTTTTCACTTAGCTAACAGATTTTATATTCAAAATCTCAACTTCAGCTTTTTAAAAACTTTTTTGCAACTGTTCAATCCACTCATCATAAGATTTCAGCAATTTACTGCAGGTTTTCTCATTTTGTGTTATTTTTATGCTACGTTTGACTTTATATATATATATATATATATATATATAGAAAGAGAAAGAGAGAGAAATCATTTTATATAACAAGTAAAATAAAAAATTACACCTGAAATTGCAAGTCACAAAAGAGAGTGAAATGTAAGTATCATTTATATACTGTTATTATATATATATATATATATATATATATATATATATATATATAAAAAGAGAATCAGAAAGTTACGGAGGAAGAGTGATAAAGGGAAATTTGTGTATGTGTGTAAACTATTAAAGTATGTAAGCATATGTCTATATGTATGCATGCACATATGTTACAGCTATAAGTTCATACCCATTATGCATATGTATATATGTGAGTTAGTGTGTGTGTGTGTAGATTATATAAAGTACATAACCCCACAATATGGATGTAATTTTTAGATGACTATGTAATATAATTAAAGAGATGTGATTTTGTCTCTCAACCAATATAAACATCATCATATGAAGCCATATATATATATATATATATATATATATAAGCAATTCACATAAAATTATTTGATTACAAGCAGCTAGGTTCCTCATTCTACACACTTTTAAATGAATATAAGCAAGCAAACTTCTCACAGAAGCATCATTCTATGCCATTTTTCCTTGTTCTTCAGAAGGTCATTAAAACAGCATAGTAGCAGAGAATCAATTTGATATTTGATGTTACAAAAAAACCAAAGACTCTTCTCTTTTAGCAACACTTAGCTTCTTCCTGAATTTATATTTATGGTAACTCTTCCAAACAGATAAGCTTTTACCTAATTCAAGCATTGTGTGGGTGGACATGTTTATATCGGAAGGAGTAATTTATTTTGATGCTTTGTATTTATATGAATTCATCATAAATTGGTTCTTCACTAGTTATGATTACTTCAATAAAAAGATAAACATCCTCATATATATATATATATATACTAAAGAGTTATAGGTCAGATTTAAATTACATTTAAATTAAACCAGTGAACAGTTGTATAACAAAATGCTCAATGCATGTTTGAAGAAAAATTAAACTTTAACATGTAGAGATTTTAGATATTTAGATTATATATATATAAATACATATATATATATATAATGTGCAGATTTCATTGAAAATGACAGACAAGTTATTACCATTAAGATTTTTATATAATTTTTCATGTGCTCTCATGATTATTTCTTTTCAGAACTTAAATTATATAAGAATTATCCATTATTATAATTATTATTATTTTTGGTTACTTTTGGCTATACTTTTAGCCATTATCAAGACAAAAAAACTCTGAAGCTGGCATGAATCTGTGCAGTTAAGTGACAAACTTCTTTGCATTAACCCTATCAACACTTTATCTCTACTCCAATAACAAGCACTTTTCAATTTAAAAAAACTGCTTGCTAAAATGCCTTTTCACAGTAAAATACTGAAAAAAATATTTTGGCAGTAAACATTATCATAACTCAGCACTATATATATATATATATATATATATATATATATATATATATATATATATATGTATATCAAATGATGCCTTTTTGATTGGTTGTTGATTCAGTCATCTAGCAAACATCCTATATTTATAAAAATTCTTGACTTATTCTTGACTTTTTTTCCCCAGATATTTCTTTCAATATATTGTTACTAATAAGCCCAATGTAAATGATTACAAAAAAACAATGTTAAGTAATCTCACTGCATGAATAAAAACTTGAAAAAAGTACCTTTTTTGTATACAATTATTACATGTGATGAGAAATGGATATTCTTTAACAACAGTAATAGAATAGGCCAGTGGTTAGATGCAAGTAAATTACCAAAACCTTCAAAGCACACTAAAAACTAAATGGTTACTGTATAGGGGCCATTCATAGGGCCTATTCATTATTTATTCTTGCCTCAAGAGAAAATTGTAACAGTAAACTTGTATGTGAAGAAACTGAGTGTAAACACAAAATATTGAAAAACAAACATCCTAGAATTGTGAATAGGGATGGTCCAATTTTGCCCGACAACAACACACAGCCACACACTTCTCAATCAATTGTCCAAAGGCTGCATGACCTGAATGATGAAATTTTGCTTTATCCTCCAAATTCACCTGATATTTCTCTTAATTATTATCACTTATTTAAACATTTTGAGCTTTTATATGCAATAAAACATTAAGGAAGAAATAATCAAAGCATTTGAACTGTTTATGACAACAAAGGAGAAAAACTATTTTAAAGATGAGATCAAGAATTTAGAGGTAAATTAACATGCTGCTTATTTTTACTAAATACATTAATTTTTTAACATTTCAGAAGCATTTAATTTATTTCCTATAAAGTGCATCATTTCATATATGCCAATCTTATATATATATATATATATATATATATATATATATATATATATTTGGTATTAATGCAGCAATCTCTCTTTCATACTACTTTTATTTAAGATGACAGACAATGTGCTATGGTTAAGTTTTTTATACAATTTTTCATGTGATCTTAATTTTTTTTTCTTTCAGAATATAAATTATATAAAAATTACCCAAATGTTTTATTTCTCCAAGTGCTTTTGCCTATACTTCTGGCCATTCTCTCTCTCTCTCTCTCTCTCTCTATATATATATATATATATATATATATATATATATATATTAATTTGACAGAATAACAATTTGCATTGTGAGAAAAAATAATATAAGGAGAAAAAAAAGAACCATGACTAAAATTATATATGATATTTATATATATAAAAGAGACAAAGCTCAGATCACTATTTAAGTTTCACATTCACATGATCACCAGGTGGCCACAACTCAGATGAAGAACAAAGGAACAGAAATTTATTCTAATGTGAAGTATTTAAAAATAGGGAAAGGTATAAATAATATATATTAATGTCTGTGTGTATGTGTGTATATATATATATATATATATATATATATATATATATATATATATATATATTAGTGGCCAGAAAAATGTGAAATGATTGACTCTCAACATTTATTCTAAAAAGTAGATATTTTTATAGACATATGAATACTTTTACTATATATACTTTGGAAATATACTTAAAAATACAAACTTATTTACTTGAAGATAGAGATATTGGTATGTATATATGTATATCATTATGCAAAAATATCTGAGTACTTTCAGTTGTGTCAACAAATATATAAAAGGTTCAATGAATAGACACATATATGTCTATACATATCTTTTTCAGTCTACTTATATTTTTGTATCGTATTCAATTCATATCTGCTTGCTAGCCAGTTTGTATTAGAGCATCTGTCATCATTCATTAACTCATTTCATGAAGTGGCATTGAAGGTAAATGCATTCCTTGCTTGATACCACAGAAATACATAGCTCTTGTGCCAGACTGGCACAAGACTAAGCTTAGTAAATATCAAAGTTTACGTCTGTCTGTTTTGTCCACAGTCTATTTTAAAGTACCTGCTGATCTGTTCGTTCTCTTGTTGTATGTGTGCCTGTTGGCTGGTCAGGGTGGGGTGGGAGTTATGATCTGTAGTGTTGCTTGAACATACAGATATGTATATGTATGTACTGACCATAAATTTTAAATATTAAAAGTATATATAAATACAAGCAATCACAAGGATAATATTTTTATTTAAGAATGTATTTGAATCAACAAAAATGTGGTTCTACAGAAGGATGCTGACAATACCATGAACTGAATATATGAGCAACAAATTATGTTTCAGAGAAAACATAAACAAATAGGGCAATTATATTTAAGATCATAAAGAGAGAGTTGAAACTTGTATGACACATAATGAGGAAACAGGGCTTGGAGAAATTGATGTTGACAGGATATATTCATGGCAAGAAGGACAGGAAAAATGTTGCATGACCTACCTAACAAGCTTATGTAAATGGATGGCAGAACAAGGTTTAGGCAAGAGTAAAAAGATAAAATTTACAATGAGCTACAAAGGACAGAAAATTGTGGTGAGTCATCATGATCACCATTATCCTGAAGGAACATAGCATATAGAAAAAGACAGAAAGTATGTATGTCAATTGATATATAGCAATTTCATCATTTGGTCTATCCTCATGGTTGCAGTTTTTCAGTCCTCTTAGGAACTGAAAAACCGTAATAGTTACATTAATACTATGATGTTTTTTTAGTTCACCAACTGAGGCACTTTTTTTACACTTTCTGCAAATAGAAATATTGTATAGTATGTAGTAATTAAATTCAGTCTGTGTTTGGCATTAGCCACATATGACTACATTCATTACATGTTCAATCAGATTCTGTGCTAACGTTTGCAAAGAAAAGTTAGTTAGATATGAACAGTGTGAGATAGATAGATAGATAGATAAGCAGGGTGAGATAGGTAGATAGGTAAATAGGTAGATAAACAGTTATGAAGAAAGTGAGATAGATAGATAGATTTGAACAGACTGAGATATATATGAACAGACTGAGATAGAATATGTAACCCCCATTATCTAGATGAAGAACGTAGATATATTTAATGCTATAAAATTGTATTTACTTGATAGATAGATAGATAGATAGATAGATAGATAGATAGATAGATAGATTTTATTATGTGTTCATGACCAAGAATATTTTAACATTATCAGTCAGTTCCTTATATCTGGAAAAGTGCCTCTCCAAATTCCAAGGAAATTTGCTAAGTACATATTTTTCTTTCCACTTCATATCTCTAAGCCACTTAAAGTGTTTGTCACTTATCTTTTCTGTGAAGCATTTAGCAGTGAAATAAGTAAAGTGATGTCATTTACCATTCAAAGTACTCAAGAAAAAGCAGAAGTTAAGCAGTGAATTCTACAACTATTTGCAGGAATTTGATTCAATTAAGCAAAAATAACACACACACACACACACACACACACACACACACACACACACACACAGTGTAAAAATTATTGCCAAAATAAATCCAAAGACAAATTTATAACTATCTTTATTCATTTACACTTGGACTGTTGTCTTCCTCACAACATTTCAGCTGTTGTACCCTTCAGTTTCTGTAAAGAGGTTATCAATCTGGGAAATTTTCAAGGAACTTTTAATCTATAGATTGTTCTTATTTTGCAGTTCATGTCTAGGAATATATTGTCTCATTATTATTTTAGTGCAGCTTAGTTATGGTTCACTGTTATGCAGACTCATTATAGTCAAAATCATCTGAGATCCAATTTTCAAGTCATATGCAGTTATTTCTCTTGATTGTTTAACATGACAAATTTTCATCTCATCCAGTAAAATTATACTTATATATAATATTATATATACTTAATTATATATGCTTATATATAATTATACTTATATATAATCTGCAATACTTATAAATATCTATAAATCCTTCAAAACTGATGCATCATTTTTTGCTTTCCATTAAGAAATTTAATCCAATAAAACTGTTTTTATTTGCTTTGTTCTTATTTTTTTAAAACTTTTTTATGTATTTCATTTCTGGAAATTGTCATGTATTCTTCTTTTGTCTCAAACATTTTCAAAAACAGATATTGTAATGCTGATAATTTTTAGAAAGTTTCTTGTATTTTCTTAATATTTTTTTTTATGCCAATTATACACAAACCAAATATTAGGGGAATTTGTTTAATTGAAGAGAAACATCACATATGACTTGTTAGGGCCTTGTTTTGGAAAAAGCTTGGTTATTTTTCAAAACAATAGATTTGGTAATAGGTTCAGAAATTAATGGGACCTTAATTCTTTTGAGAATCTCAAAGCTATGATTATCTTCAAAAAGTTCTGTTGGTCTTGAGCACATAAAACTGTACAATTCTTAACAGGATCAGGAAAATTCAGAAAATCTCATTTGAAACTAAGTTGGCTTTCAGGAAAGCTTCAGATAAGAAATCGATTAAGACTATTGATAGTACATTGATTTTGTATCATTTTCCAAAAATGACTGTTTTAATTTCAGACATACTTTAGCTATCAATCTATACAGGCCTGTTTATATATATATATATATATATATATATATATATATATATATATATATATATATATTTGTAATAATATTCTTATCATTTATAATAAAAACATTTTTTGCAACACAAGAGCTGTCATGTTTCAATGCAATATTCAGCACTTCATCAGGCAATACCTGAGGAAGTGCTGAATATAGTACTGAAACATGACAGCTCTTGGTAGCAAAAAAATGTTTTATTATAATAAGAATATTATTACAAATATTAGTCTGTTACATATCGAGCACTGTTAAAAAGTAAATGGTATGAACTTGAATGTTATTTCATTAGTTCTTACTATTACTAAGATGTATATATATATATATATATATATATATATATATATATATATATATATTATAAGGAAGTGAAAGAACAGATAGATTAAAAACCAACTGGTCATGCATTTACTTTTATAAAGAGTGCTCAATACAGAGTAGAGTTTAATATACTTTCCATGGTCTGAACGAACCAGTTTATATTCCTACTACAGCCAAAATAAATTCTGGATTTATAACCATTTAAATATGTTACTGAATTTTTCTCTCAGTAATTTAAATACATACATATATATATATTGATTGAGCACTCTGGAAGAATGGTAGACTTTGAAAAAACAGTACCTATTCTAGCATCTACACATCGCTCATTCAGTAAAGAATTAGAGCACTCTGGCTATTGCTGTATGATACATCGTACACTAAAAGTTTGCTCCTTCTACCAAGCACCCATAGCTCAGAGGTAGAATTGCCGACTGACGCCAATTCGGTCGGGTTCCAATCCTGAGTTAAAAGCAATCGGATGTCTAACCATGCTGAGGAGCTGTGATACAGTGAAACAGATCTGTCTGTGGATGACTATATATATTTATTAAGGTATAATATGTATATATATTAAGGTGTATGTATGTATATATATATATATATATATATATATATATATATATTAACGTATATTTGAGCAGCAACCTTTCCTTTAAGCATCTTTTATTTAACACATCTTACAAGGAAAATTTAAACAATTTGATAATTGAGTTTTTCCAGCATTCTAACATTTGTTCATTTTTTTTATGAGTTAAAGTTAAAGAGTGTTGTATTTGCTATATTTATTCTTTTGTTTTGTACTACATAGAATTTTTTACTGTGGGAAGATTTTTGTGGAAGAGTAACCACTTTGAGCAGTCACATGCCATGCATGGCTGAGTTGATGTGAGAGTCACTTCTATTTTTAGGAAATCACTTAACGTGCCATCTCCACTACAGAACAGTGTCAGATTGATAGCAGGTGGATGGCATTTAATCAATACAGCTTCTCTAATAGTAAGATGTCAATGATTATGTGATTTCAAAAGGATTTTTTTTTTTGTTATCAACTAAAATAACAATGACCAGTAACCCACACATTTAAGAATGTATATCCACTGATATACAGAGACACACAAGCAGATGGGTAAATAATGGTAAAATGGTTTATCTAAGTTCTCTCTATGTTTATAAACTATCATAGCATGATGGTGAAAAGATATTTTGTCACATCTAGTGGTAAGACAGAGTGAAAAGAGAATTGAATATTGTTTTTTTGTTTTTTTCAAGAGAATTAGTTGAGAAATGAACATGACCTCAGCTGGAATTTAGTTCAATGATTTCACTTCTTTGTGTCACCAATCATTGTGTCACCTGCAACTAATTAGATTTATGTGTGAAACAAGGAAACTAACAGAGACAAGTGAAAACAATCTTAGAAAGACACAAAGTAAGGCACCATGCAGTGAGAGAATATTGGGTCTCAAAGCTCACACCCAACCTCAAGTGAAACTCTTAGATGTTATCCATTGCTGATGATGCAGGTAAAATGCTCTGCTCCTTGTACCACTCCAGTAAGTACTTGACTTCTTATGCTATCCTCTACCTTTATAAAAGTCAGATCAAGCCGAAAATACTGTTGCCATATTCACAGTAAACGAATGCATATTCAGATTAAGCTGTACATGGATTTCAAAAATTAAGTGGTGTATCAACGATATTCATGCCTTATATTAGCAATATTTTATTCCATTCTTCTTATACCTGATGGCAAAAGGCAGAAAGAGTTGTAGGTGGGCTAAATGAATTATTCGGGTGTTGTCCCATCATGTTCCATATATGTTTATTGGGCAACAAGTCTGGTGATTATAACAGCCATGGAAGTTATCAAACATCTTGTTGGCAAGTTCAGTACCACAGGTATCATATAGATTGATATTATTCTGATGAAAAAATTTTTCATGTTCCTATTGCAGCAATGGAAGCAGAATTGATTGACCAATCTTCTGGGTGTAGATGGTACTGTTCTCTTTACAAATAACAATCACAAGCTTAAGTTGTAACTAATAGCGCTTTGCACAATGTTATGATGGGAGAGGCTTGTGTGTTGTAAATAAATACAGTCTGGGAGATGTCATTCTTCAGATCTACATCATGCATGCAAATAACAACAATTTGCATAAAGGCAAAAATCACTGAATCTCACAGAGCACCATTCAATAGCACGAGATAGTATTGGGACATAAGTAGTATGCTGGCTCAAGTAATAAATGATTCCCAACATTCCATGTTGACATGCATGGAATAATATTTCTTTTGATTTGTTCTGAAAATACCATGAAAACTGCTACTGCTGCTCATACAATACATCAATATAGGTGAGCATCTAAACGATGTAGCCATCCAGAACCAGGTCTTCAGGTGTCAGAATGTTCATTTAACCAATGTTGTCAACAATGAAGCACAACTGATGTGCCACATCCAGCATAGGTAGCAATTCTCTGAAATTACAATATAGCCTTTCAATTTTACAATCTAACACTCTTAAAGGGCTCTAATTGGATAAAAGATGACTTTTGAATCTCTATATCTGATTGCACTAGACATTTTCACCATAGTGTACCTTATTTTTCAGTAAATAAATCTTAGATACAGACAGTGCACTGATATGAGTGTTACTAGATCAGTGAAGATTTTGAAAATATTATGAGAATATCTGCTACTTACAAAAATATGCATAATGTGCCCAGTTTAAAATTAGCATCATATCTCTCTCTCTCTCTCTCTCTCTCTCTCTCTCTCTCTCTCTCTCTTTAGCTGATATTCTCATATTTTCAAAATCTTCAATGGGATAATGAAATTTTGTAAGCATTTAAACTTTTCATCATCAGGACTGCTTGTAAATTTGTAAGATATATTTCATATTGGAATATTTTATCTATTCCATGCTTGTAGCCATATTTTTCTTAAGAATATATGTAAATTCCTTTAACAGTTTCAAGAAATTCTCTTGAATCCTGACAGAGTCATGTTAAAGTGTCAGCCTAACAGCAGTTCATCATGTTTTTGTTGTTTTGGAATTTAGAATTTTCCTTAAATTATTTCTTCAAATAAATTTGAAGAAATAATTTAGAGAAAATCCGAAATTCTGAAAGATTTTTCTTTCTTAATGAATATGCACACATCAGCAAATGCTAAAGACAAAAATAAGATATATAAAGATGAGACAGTGAAAAGAACTCAGTTATGTAAATGTCCTACAAACTCATAGGTAAAAGCAATAATCGCTCTTTGAGTCAATAGCAGTGTCAGTAGTATGGCTGCTGAATAAAGACGCCATCACTTGCAGAAATCAAAATTCTAAACATATATTCATTTTTTAATGTACAACTGTAGATTGAAAACTTGAATTTCTTTGTGTTGTTTAACAAATTTTCATTACTTAAAACTTGTTTAGTTTTTTTATTTCTACATCTTTACTGGAAATGGCAATTAAATGTAAAACTTTTCACAAAATGCTCAGACACTACACTCTGATCCTGGGTAGATGTGCCAATCTGTACATGAATAATCCTGCTATTGTTTATAGTTTGTAAGCTTGTGTACACACGACTCATTCAGAATTGAATCATCTACTTTATTTTACAATCCTTGCTTGATCCTTGGAGTTCATTTTATGTTCTGCCCAAATTACGACATTGATTTTCACGAGACCAATATTTTGCAGTTCATGCGATTTTAAAATAGCAGAAAAAATAACGTTTTTATTTAATAACAAAGGCTAAAACTATATTGTCAAATTCCTATATTTTTTTCCTATATATTCTATAAATACTTTCATCATAATTGTTCTGATGAACTTTCCATTATGGTACCTAGACTTTATAAATTTAAGTGCAGTACTCAATTCGTGGCAAGGTCTCATCATTTTACAGTTGAAATGGCTAGCTGTTACCGCAAATTCTATACTAACAGTTTCTACTATTGCACTATTCACTTGTTGGACTCTCTTGTGGCTTTTTGCTTCCAAGTCAAGTTTGATCTTCAGTTATTTAATGGTAATATCAATCATTATCGTCTGTCTTTATAATTCTTGTTCTTTTATTATCCTCTCTTAATAGTAACCTTTCTCATATTTATAACAATCAGTAACCCCTTGCATGCTAGCGGCTTTATTGCTTTGCTTGAGGTGAAATAATGAATATATATATATATATATATATATATATATATATATATATATATATATATGTGTGTGTGTGTGTGTGTGTGTGTGTATATGGGTGAGGAGTCAAGTGGTTAGAATGTTTGCTTTCTGACCAATAAAATCAGGTTTTAATATTGCCATGATCAATTTGTCATTTTGATGTTATTAGCCTGGGGAAGCAATCCTAGTCTGTGGCTCTACTGGAAAATGCCTGAAAATAATACCTTTCTTTTCTGACAGCCATGAGTGGGTTCTTCTACTTATGTGGCCTGGCACAGAGTCCTGTTGCCAGGCATAATGTTTCCAGTAGCTACACTTTTAGACCCAGGGTAGCACTACATCCACAAGATACTTGATGTAGGCCTCTGTGTTAAGACTGAGGACCTCTCTCACACATTTGGGAGTTCTTTTCACTTCAGAATAATTAGAGTGACTTTTCTGACTTGCCATACCTTTGTAATTGCCATTAGACTCATCTAATTCTTTTCAAATCCTCTGCATTGTCCTAAAGATTGACACCCAAACACTCTGAAATTTTTGTATTGGAGCTTCTGGTATAAATGTCAAACAGTACAGCAGGCCATTTCCAAATTTCTAGTTGAGTTAATTTTGTCATGGTGATCTCTTTCTTACAAATGATGCCCAACTGACCCTACTATACTGTGTAGTCAACAAAATCAAAAACAAACAGCACACATACATGAAATGAAAAATAAAAATGGTGACAATTTACCTATCGCACCCTGTATGAGCATGACAATGTATTTATACATTGGATCAGAATAAATGCTTTTTTCATACAACATGTTATAGTATTCATCAAAGAGGAACAAAAGTTCTAACATTTCTCAATAGGTATCATTTGAACATATGACTGAAATTTATGGCATATATACATATTCTGAAAGTGTGTCTTTCTATAGTATTTGTGTATGGATTGTGAATTTTAATTGTTTTTGCATTAAAGTGGAAATGAAGGAAAATGTGATCCACTATCCAAACAGCAAAAGGATATATTGCCATTGATAGAGATAGTGCAATAGCTGACAGTACAGTTTGTAAGTGGTTAGCTCGGTTCAGAAGTGTAAGTTTTGGTCTTCCAGACCAAAAATATTCTGGTAGGTTATTGATGATGACCAAATTGAAATGCTGATAAAATATCTAGGTCAGGCAATGCAGAACATTTCAGATTACTGCAAGGCATCTGAAACCATTTTGATACATGAATTGCAATGACACTTGGATGTCTCACAATTTAATGGAAAAAATTTAATGGACTGCATTTCCATCTGTGATTCACGATTGCAACAAAAATGTTCTATTTTTGTAAAGCGTGATTGCAGGTGATGAGAAGGGGATTGTTTATACCAATGTGGAATGAAAAATGAAATCTACCACTATTAACCACTTCAAAAGTTGGTCTGAATCCAAAGAATATGATGCAGTGTATCTGGTGGGATTGGAAGGCACTATGTATTATGTGCACAAAATTAGCATTTGTTCTCCAAAATCAGACCTTGAATTCTGACAAATATTAAAAAGTATTCAGAATTAGCCAATCATAAAAGTGTTGTCTTCTATCAGAACAACACCAGTCCTTACCTCTCTTTGCAGCTGTAACAGAAATTGGTAAAGCTTAACTGGGATGCCCTGCTACACATGCACATTCAGATTTCCACTTCTTTTGATCTCTACAAAATTCTGTAAATGGGGAGAACTTCAATTCCCTGGAAGCCCATAAAATCTATTTAGACCAGATATAGAAAGTGATGAAATTCTGTCAAGAGGTAACCTTGAAGCTGCCTCAATGATGACAAAGCAGTGTTTTTGTAAATTCCTTTAAACAAACACTGCAAACTGTTGTTCCTGCCTAATATATAGCTATTATTTCACATGCTGTTAGTATGGCAGTAGATGTTGAAACATTCAACTGATAGTCCATAAGTTTTGTTTCATATAAGGCAACTTAGCAACAATATGGTAAAATAGAGTCTGACATGGAAGTGTAAATGAAGTAGAAGTATATAATTAAATTTCTCCATGCTAAAAAATTGCACACACTGACATTCCTCATTATTTGCAGAATGGTTACAGAGAACAAACAATGGATGTGAACACAGAAGGTGGTTAATGTCTTCTGGTAGAGATGACAGTGATGTGTATGACAAGCCACTTTTACTTGCATGGCATCCAGGCTCTTGTTTACAACTAATGAAAATACATAGCCAATGGTGGTGACAATGCAAGGACAATTGTGTTTATTAGTAGCAGAAGACCCACTCTAGACAACATCATTCTAATGCAACACATTTTTTGCTGTTTCCAAAGAGGCATTACCTTTGAAGCATTCCTCAAAAGAAAACAGTTGTAAGAAAATTTTCAAATATATCTACCTCCATTTATTCATGTCTATCTGTAAGCATACATACGCATATATATATATATATATATATATATATATATATATATATATATATTTCTGCTCAATAGCCTCTAGAATGATTTTAAACATAACCATTACCACCCACCCAATAACTGTTAGAATAACACAACCAAACTTCTACCTACTGTAGCCATAATGCACCATTGACCAGCATATATAAATAATTAAGCCAAACTATGACACAGATGGCTTGAAGATTGTGTTTAAGAACTTTTATATTTGCATACACTCTATCCCTTATATATCCCTTTAGCCAATAAATACAGTGAGATTTTTTTTTTTACAATGGTTTATAAAATCATTATATCACTGCACAAAAATTTTCATGTTTCAGAACAATATTGTTCTTCAAGTGATATTTTAAAAATAAATGGTGAAAATGATTTATTTTAAAAAATAAAGATGAATTCATGGTTATTCAGGTTTTTAATCGATCTGTTCATTTACTTTTTTAAAATATATATAAGTATATAAGGTGTTTAGCAAATGCTGACTCAGGTACATTTGTGTTTCTTCAAAACCTGCAGAGACCATGTGTGTTTTTAATATGGTAACTCTGCTCAGCAGATCTTTGTTGTAGTTTCTGGAAGAGAGCACATAATCTGGCCCGATCTGGCATTACACTTACACCCTTCAGACAGTGACTTCATGCCAGCACAAATCATCAGTGCCTTCTAAACATTTTCATCTAACCAATTTCATTTATTAGTCAACCTATGGTTTGGTTTTCAGGTACTTCTAGTTAGTAATAGACACTAAGACTGTCACCAGGGTTGATATTCTCAAAAAGCACCTTCCTTACAAATTGACCATTCACACCTTGGTCTCCTGGTCAGAACACAAACCTCATCATCAGTCAGCCAAACACCTGTGCATATATATATATATATATATATAAAATAAATGTGGAAAATTTTGTCATTTAGCTGAGCAGTCATGCCAATTTCGAAGTATCATGAAGGCATTATTGTCTTCAGAGCATAAAAAGCAAATGACCTTGAAGAGTGAAGACATTACAATAATGCCTTCATGAAACTTTGAAGTTGACATGATTGGAATAACACTGCTCAACTCAGTGACAAACTTCTTCACATTAATTCTATTAATGCTTTATCTCTATCTTGATATCAAGCATTTTATCACAAAACAATCTTCTTTTTTTTTTTTAAATCATATCACCCCGAGCAAGGCGGTAACACCACTGATGTGCAGGGGGCTACATAATAGTGAAAAGATTGGAAAAGAGAAAGCCGGAAACCACATCCTAAACAGGGAACAAGGGATGAGCCTCTTAACGTGTTCAATAGACGTAGATGGAGTGTGAACCGGGCGATAGATAGATCTATCTACTCCAATTGAGAAAAAAAAAATCAAAGCGAGAAGATTGGAAAAGAAAAAGCCGGAAACGACATCCTAAACAGGGAACAAGGGATGAGCCTCTTAACCTGTTTGCCTTTCTACCAGTAAACTATCGAAAAATCAGCAATTTTGGCACTAAGCATCATTACAATTTAACAATATATATATGAGGAGGGTTGTCAAATGTTCTTGGCCCTACCAACTTAACAAAATCAGACAAAATATGAGTTTTTTTTAGGAACATCTTTATTGTTATGTTCAGCACCCTCTGATATATATATCTTCCATATCACAAGAGTTCCTGATGAAACCAGTTGGTGGGATTCCTAGGCAGTTTCAGAAGCTAGTAGCAAAATCTGGTACCCATTTTGAATTTTAAATAAAACCTCATGCTAAACACTTTCCTCTTATATCTATTTCTTGTAAAAATTATAGTTACTAAATAAGTTAAAAGTATTTTAAAATGAGAAGTTATTTTCAATCAGCCTGTCTATATATATATATGTGTGTGTGTGTGTGTATGTGTGTGTGTGTAATGTAATATAAATGAGCTGACAAATTTTATATATATATATATATATATATAAAGAGAGAGAGAGAGAGAGAGAGGTATATATGCATGCACTTCAAAACAGATATGAACTCTGAGACTGATTATGTATCACCTGTCATCCATGCACTCCCACTTCCTTTTCCCAAATCACATAAGCATCCCCAACCACCCTTACAGAATCACTTTTCCATTAACAAAATTCATCAAATCATTCATTATGTTCATTCTTGGATCCGTTAACAAATCAGTTCAGTCCATATAAACAACCTGAGGAAATAAAATTAATTTCATTTTCTACATCTTTATTTGGATGTATTTTTTTTTCCATCAAAACTTTTAATCACACTAAAATAAAAATTTAAAGTTTAAAAAAAAATTCCATAAATAAAAGCACTGCAAAAAGTTATTGGTGGTGGTGGTGGGAGTAATTTAATCTAAAAAAATAAATTAATAAATATTTTTATTAATAAATATTTGCTACTATTTAAGTTTAATTTGAGAGGGGGTTTTTTGTGTCTTCGTTTTTATAAGGTTTCAGTCAGGGGAGGTAAAAGTAGGGGTTGTGTTTTTCTGAGATCAGAAAAGGAAAAATGCTTTTTAGGTGCATGAGTAGTAATTCTATGGATGTGTGTGAAAGTCTGTATTGGGTTGTGGTGTGACTATTTGTGTGCGTGTGTGTACGCCTTCAGCATATGTGTGTATATGAGTATATGTGCACTCGTAAGAGAAATACTTCTATGATTTTCTTAAATACTTTTTATTTTTTGAAGCGAATAGAATTTTTAACAGTTTATAATTTTTAAAATTCGTTTGCCTTTTAAGATAAGAATAATTTCAAAATTGATCAAGGACTGTGAAACTGTACTGTACTTGACCTCTTTTAAGGTTATTTTCATTTGTAAATTATCAATTTAAAAAACTATCAGTTTTTATTTTCGTTTGTGACCATTTAAAAAGGGTATTTTTATTTTTCCTTATAGGTATTTATTACTTTGAGGTTTTCAATAAAGAATTTTACAAAATGAGATTATTTTTATTTATATTTTTCATTTTTAGCTTAATTTTATTTTATTTATCTATCAATTTGGGTTTGTTTGGTTTGAAAGAATCATATGTAAGTCTGGATTTTTTTTTTCCAAACAGCAGTTCAAACACAAAATTAAATCTTACAATTATTCCTTCTCTCTTGCCCCTCACCCTGTAATTCTCTATCAAAATTTCAAACCATTTTTTTCTTTTTAATTTTTTCTTCTTGCTTGTTTTCTCAATCTCTTTATTCTGTTTTCAGTTATTTTTCATCACCCATCATTAAAAAAAAATCCTTAAAATTATTCTCTTCCGTTGAGTTCTTTCATTCACATTCTCTAGCATCTGCCTCAATATGACAAATGCATGTATTAACTTCTAAGAAAAGGACCGCAATTCTTAAAAGAGAAAAAAAAAAGTCGAACACACGCCAACAAAAAAGATCTGTTTAAAAAAAATGATCTCATCTTACGCCTCGACTCGCCTTCTTTTCTCAAGCCCTTTTTTTGGTTATTGATTCGAATCGCATGAAATTCCAAATTTGTTTTTATTCGATGACAGGGGGGAAGACCTCGTAAATTTCGTACTTTTCGTGAACTCGAAACGTCTACCTCTCGAAATTATGCCTTTAATAGAGAAAAGAAAACTGTTAAATCGTAAAAAAACCTCGAAACAGTTCGTGCATTATCATGTGCGTGTGTGTAAAATTCCTACTTTTTTATTGTGTATTAATTTCTTGTTGATAGGTTTCAAAATTCTTGCTTGTGTCTTTTTGCCACGAAAAAATGAATGAAATAAATCAAAACCCTCGAGAGTGACGACTGCATTGAATAATGAAGAATCACTACCACTCATTTTGACGAAATCTTCGATTGTCTTTGGAAAAAAGAAAGGAGACCGATGTTGTACATTTTTAACGAGTGCATGCACTCTCGATGTTGTTATAGAGAAGTTTAATAATAATGACTAATAAAGAGTTGTGCTAAGCTATAGAGAGAGAGATTTCTAATGCAACGAGTATAATCTTCCAAACAAATGGCTGGCTTTAAATTAACCAGCATTCAAAAAAATGCTGGAGTTTACCTGAGATTGAAAACTGATCTTTAGAAATAGAAGGAGGTCTGATTTCCGAAGCAGATACGTATGAGTTTAAAAAAAAGAAAAAGTACGTTTTGAAAAAAGGGAATGGTGGGTCCAATAAAAAGTAAAAAAGCGATAAACTATTTTGGTACACTGAAGTTTTAAAGAAAATAACTGAATAACATTGAAATGTAGCTTTTGTTTTGTTTGTTGAAATGTCTGCCTGTTTGGTAGTAACTTACATTGTTTTTTTGTTTTTTTGTTTTTTGGTACTTAGTGAGATTTTTATGCTAGTTAAGTTAAGTGCAAACCATGAAAAGCCGGTGCGTTAAAAAAAAATCACGCGTAATGCACGGCTTATGAAAAAATGGTAGAAAGAAAGAATGATTTTTTAAATCAGTCTTGTTTTGTGAATGAGGTAGTTGCGCATTTCCCTCTGGTATCAGAGGTCCGTGTTTTGAATTTAGTTTTAAAAAAAGGCTAGTATTTAGATTTTAAAAGAATACTTTTTCAAGGGAAATTGTCTATTCTTAACGTAAGCGATTGTATTCTTACGACCACATTTTTCATCCTTTTAAATTTTAATTTTTTTTCTATTGTGTCTTTGCAAAAGTTGGCAAGATGATGCGAACAGATGTTGCGAAAAAAGAAATTTTTTACATTACCGTTAGTAATTTGTCAAAGCTATTAAATGTGTCGTCGACATAATTTTATTTTTAGAAAAAAATTTGAAATGGACATTTCTTGTCACAAGAATCTTGTGTATGCCATTATTGTGCTTTAAAGTAATTTTAATTTGCTAGTTTAATTTCAATTTCATTCTCACATAAGTTCTTCATGTCGATGCACTTGTGTCAGACTAAGTTTTAAGGCTGTCTTCTGCACAAGGAGAGAGGTAAGCTGAACAAAAAATAAACAGGAATGAATGTCTTAAGTTCGATCTTCGCAAGTTTTCCACTTGCGCTGCTATTTTTTTTTTTTTTACTTTTTTGTGTGAGTTAGACTTTAGTGAGTGAAGTATTAGTGTACGTCGTCTTTATGTCCACTCTTAGAATCTTTTCTTTTTTTTCTGTTACGTAATTCTATCTTTTGCTACCAAAAGAAAGAATATTTTATTAAATTTCTTCATCTCCTTTTTACTCTTTCAATCAAATTTCATTTCCTTTCGAAATTAAACCTCTTCTTTTTATGATTTACTCTAGAATTTAAACAGAAAATAGTAACTAAAAAGGTTCTAAAATTTTTTAAAAATTCCTTTTTTGTTTTAGTTTTTTTTGCATCATCAGACAGACAAGAAAAAAAGCTTTCTTTCTTTTTCACCTGACGAAAAAATGGAAAGAATAGATTCCTTCATTGACACTAACTTTTCTTCTCACTTTTCTCTTTCCATTACCTTATTTCATTTTATGCTTCAGGGGCCTTCCATCCTACCCAATGAATTAAGAAAAAAATACCAGTTACCAACTAGAATTCTCTAACTGAGCATCACAACCAGTAATAATTGACTCTTTTCGCATTCTCTCCAAAACTGCTTCTCCTCTTCCTCCTCCTATTCTTCTGTCACATTGGCAGGTGCTATAATTTTCCACAAGAAATCTATCTGTTTCTATCTAAGAAGACTCCATCTTTCTTTCTCTCTCTCAATCCTATCCCTGTTTTTGCTCATTCACTTTCTCTCTCTCTATCTGACATCAAATAACTACACCAGAAGCCAGCCGATCATTCCTCACAGGGAGGAAGGACGAGGAAGACTACACCAAAGTAACAAACGGTCGATGCAATCAGTAGAAAAGAAACCAAAGCGCACGGCTGAGGAAATGCAATAAACATAAAGGCCTTTATTTATCATGAATTTAATGAACTAAGAGAGAGGTTCACTTTGCTTTCTTTCCTCTTTGCTAATCAGGTATATGAGACTGATCAATTAGACAAAGACTACTGGCAAAGTATGTGTTTTTACTTGATATATTATAATGGCTCTCTTCAGTTCTCTCCCCCTCTCTATTTCATTATGATTTATTTATTCGCTCACTCACTCACTGTAAATGTTCACACCAGTACAAATTAGTGACTTGCACTAGAGACTAAATGACAGCACCCACCCCAGTATTCTCAGTTGTTTTAAACAATGTTGCTATCTACATTGTTCTTGATCTTCCTCTAAATTTCAGCTTCTACACTCTTTTATAAGCATTTGTTAATTGCTCTTAGTGCTTTGATAACAAAAGGCATGACTGTCACATCCTTTTTTCATTGGTTTACCACCTCCTCAGTTCTCTGGCAAAATCATGAGACTTATATATTGTACTGCTCTTCTTCAGATCAACACTATAGTCCACTGGAACAATGAAATTCACAATTATTAATATCATTATTCTCTTATATGCCAAACACTTTCAGGACATAGGTGATCATGGCTCTCCACAACTTCCTTTTTTGTTTTCTAAGGAAACTTTGACTATTTTATCATCTCTCACATACATTTACACTAACTAGGTTACTTGTTTCACTCTGATTCTCTAGACTTCAATATATCCTGTGAGTGTTAAATTCCCCAGGCTCTCTTTCTTCATTTTGTATCAAAGAAATTTCTTCAGCTGTCTCTTTTTCTGATTGTTTCTGATCAGTTTCTTTGTGATTCCTATTTTCCTTGTTGCTTGCATGCTCTTTCCATGGAATTCTCAAGACTTGTTGGTAGAATAATTTTTTTATAACTGTTTCACCCTAAGTGAGGCAGTACTGCCAATCTGTGGTGATTGTGGAACTCTGAAAGTGCAAGGAGGCACTTAGAGGCCGAGATTTTTCTGAGGAGGAGGGGGCAAACTCAAGCAGTGTCTTCATTTTCACACTACACCACTATCATATACGCAACGCAGGAATGAGTATGTTACTTCAGTAAATTAAAAGAAATAACTTTTCATTCATAGTAGTGGAGTTCAAATCTGCTCTTGCCCTCTTTTCTACTCCCAAGCTATTAGAACACAAGAGGTTAATTTCAAAACAAAATCAAATGTTTGTTTCTATCTGGTTGTTTTATTTTGTTTGTTTTTCTTTCAAACTGGTCTCTATATGTGACTTTAAAAAGATTATGCAGAGGGAAAAGTGCTGAAGATCAAATCTTATCAAAATCAGAAATTGATCAATTTCATAAATTTTTAAAGCTTATAAAAGTGGTGGAGGCCAACCGAGGAGCCAGCCAAAATTGGGGAGGGGGCTTGATCCCTTCTGGATCCCACCGTGTAATCGCCACTGGTGCACAGGAGGCTACATAAAAGGAGAGCAAAGAGAAAGAGGAACTGGTTACAGTGGGTGTCGGGGAAGGGATAAGAGAAGGGTGGGAATACTGGTGTGAAGAGAGTTGCGTGAGAGTAGAGCAAAAAGGGAAAAGAACAAGATACAGAAGGTGTCGGGGAAAGGATAAGAGAAGGATGGGAATACTGGTGTGAAGAGAGTTGCGTGAGAGTAGAGCAAAAAGGGAAAAGAACAAGATACAGAAGGTGTCGGGGAAAGGATAAGAGAAGAATGGTAGTCAAGGAGATAAGAGATTGCAATTAATGTTGCATTTAAACTCTTTGAGATTGTAGTCATCAAGAAAGCAAGTATATGGAAGGGAGTTCCATAGGTATGAAGTGCAAGAAAAGAAGCTAACATATTAGAAGTGACAAATACATTTGACTATTTTGACTGTAAAATGGTGGGACCTAGTTGCCAGTCTCTGAAATACCACTTGTTGATAGAATCATTTCTAACACTGTCAGAATATTGTTCAGCATTCACTAGCATATGGGAGATTAGGTATTATGTAAAAGTTCAGTAATCTTTTCATGTAGTAATATATTCTTAATACTTTGAAAGATTCTGTCATTTCTGTACATTTTACACCATCTGTTACATCACTACATATTTAAATAATGATAATATTAACAATTATTAGTATTAACAACAACAACAACAACAACATTAACAACAGCCAGAACAATAATTTTGTTTATTATCATTAATAAGTTTGATTTAAAAACTTCTGAGGGCATAAAAACAAAGTTTTTTTGTTGCTTTTAGCTTTATTCAATTTCTATTCCAACCTATTCTTCTTTAATCAGTGCACTCTGTTAGATTAGTCAATATCTGATTCATTCTATATCCTTAAAATGACTTTATTAGAATTTTATAGCATCATTTGCTATCAGAAGAAATTTCTTTCTTTTTTTTTCAAAATTGACAGGGAACATAAAAAAGACTTCTCTTTGTACAACCTCTACTGACATAAGCAACACATGGCAAAACCAATCCCCTGAATAGTATAGCCATAAATCTATCTTACTTTGAAAATGGCAGTCATCAAACTACAAGCTGAGCACTTAATATTTTATTGGTTCTTGACATGAAAATTCCTCAACTGTTGTGGTAACAATGGGAGATTTTCTTGTTGGGTTTCCTTAAAAGACAAATAATGTTGATAAAAGTTAAAGAAATTTGTCACTCTGATCTTTGCTAAATTATATATTGTTCTGATATTTGAACACATGTGTTGCCTTCTAAGAAGATTAAATTTTTTTCTTCTTTTCTCAAGAAACAAAATTCTTTAGCAAACACAAAATCAAGAATATAACTTTCAGTTTTTAAGCTTTTAAATATTAATAATGGTGACATTAACCTTTTCCATGCAGGAAACATTTGACATTCATTGAGCAGACAGCATTACTGTCAGCTGAAATTTATAGTCTTTTTCACAAAAAGTTTTTCAATAATTTAGACTTTTCAAATACAATGTTATTGCCCTTTGTAATATTGACTAAAGTTTACTTACCAACCTTTTGTTTAATATCAAACTTGATTATATCATTTTTTCCCTTTTTACTTACCTTTAAGTTGTTGCTGCTATTGGAAATTGGATATAGTCTTTTTTAATTTGTAGTGCCAGTCTATGAGGTATGATGTAAAACCAGTCAGTTAAGTGCCATACATGATGCACGCTTGGGGGATCATGTTTCAAAAGAGACATGACTGACTGGGCAGAAGATTATCCCGCAGTAGGTTGCCATTGCTTTCTGTGGTAGACTGGTTGCCGACCAAAGCTATAGAACCCAATCTGTCCTATTATATAACCCATAACTGGAGGGAAGAAACAAATTAATACCTTTCCCAAGGGTATTTGTGTGTAAGTGAATGCAAGGAATTCAACTGGAATTCGAACTTGGCACCCTGATTTGTCGTTCTGAGTCAATATCCACTGTACCACAACACACATCTATGATGTAAGATAGTCTTTTTTAAAACCTACAGGATTCGTTTGCTTAGTCATTGATTTGAGAAACCAGTTATTTATAGGTATTATTTTCAACTCATTACAGCTTAATTAATGCATTTGGTTATGTTACTTACTTTCTTTCTTAAAAGTCTCAATGTGGCGTCTTGACTTCAGTCACATCCTCACTGACAAGATGTGGCTTCCCTCTGTCTCTTCTACAAATATTTTCACAGCTTCTGCTTTAACAAGCTTAGCTCTCTGGTTCCTACTCTACACGAATTTACTCAAGTTACTAGACTGGCAACTAGGTCTCACCCTTTTACAGTCAAAACGGTTAAATGTAGCTATCACTTTTACTCTGTCAGCTTCTTTTCTTGCACTTCCCACCTGTATACTTACTTCCCTGATAGCTATGATCTCCAAGAGTTTAAGTGCAATGTCAATTACTATCTCTTATCTCCTTGACTCCCATCTTTCTCTTATCCTTTCTCTGCCATGCCTTGTATATTGTTGTTCTTCCTTTTTGCTCTACTTTCATGTAACTCTCCTCACACCAGTATTACAATCCTTCTCTTATCCATTCTCTAACATCTCCTGTAACCTCTTTCTCTTTTTTGTTCTCCTCTCATGTTGCTCCTGCCTTGCCTGGGGTGAAACAATTATAAAAAAAAAAACTCAAACATTCTTAAAAACCACAGATGGATCATACCCAAATTTACAGCTGATTTAGAAATGATTGGCGTTTTGAACCTGTTTCTGATTTCATTGTTTGTTTTTTATTTACTTCTGAAAATTCTTGTAATGTGTTTTATTTTCCAAAATTTCTAATTTGCTAATGTAATAAATATTAAACAAGATCTTGATATAACTTTTATTTATATCTACATAATCTATCACAATGCAACAAATTTTGGCCACTATTTGAGACCAAAATCACTAAAATACTAAATTAGCAAATGACATCTACACAGCAAAATGCACTGATGTTTATTGAACTTAGTTTTGTTATGTTATAAACTTACACATGTGGTGAACCAAAAGAGAACCAATGTCATAACTGTAGTAATGTCTTTCAAAACATATTTGTTAACAACTACTTTATGATGGTGAGCTGAGCCTATTATTATTACTTAGTGTTCACAGTAATAGTAACTGGTGGCATTTTGGTACCTAGGTTATAGCAAGTCTCAATGCTCTAGCACTCTTCTCAGTATTCTCGGCTATTTTCAACCATACTGTCATCATTATGTTTTCAAGTCTTCTTTTGATTTCCAATTCTTCTAGTCTTTTTCCTAGACTCTTCAGGACTATTTCCAGTGCTCTGATAATTACTGGCACTGCTATTACCTTAAATCATACTGTCATCATGGTGTTTCCAACTCTTTTTCTGATTTTTCAATTATTCTATTACCTACACTCATACTACTATCATGACTTTTCTGATTCCCCCCCGATTTTCATTTCTTCTAACCTTTTTCCCAGTGCTCTGATAATGATTGGCACTACTGTTAATTACCTGTTCTTTAATTATATTAGTTCTCTAACAAGGTTGAAATACTTATCTATCTTTTTACTTGCTTTCAGATCTATTTCATGGTCCACTGGAACAGCGAAATCTACTATTTCATATGTTTTCTTCTTTTTGTTTATTTCTTCTTCTTCTTCTTCTTCTTCTTCTTCTTCTATGTGCCCTGTCCTTTCAGGATGTAGGCGATCATGGCTTTCCACGTCTCCCTGTCCCTGGTGGCTCTTAGTATGTTTTCTCCTGTTACACCACACAGCCCCAGTTCTGTCATCCACCTGCTCAGGCCCTTCAAATATGTTATCTGCTGCCTTCCTCTGCCTCTTTTTCATTCTATCTGGCCTGTCAGTATCAGGTTCTTCAAGCCCTCCTTCCTCATTGCATGTCCCAGGAATTTCAGTTGTCTCTTCCTGATGCTCACTATTAATTTTCTTTTCCTTGCCATTCTTTCCAACACCTCATCATTGCTCACATATTCTGTCCATGATATCTGCAGCATCCTTCTGTAGAACCACATTTCCGCTGCTTCAAGTTTTTCCTTCATCTTCAATGATATTGTCCAGCATTCACTGCTGTATTGAAGAACTGACATCACATAGCAATCTAGCACTCTCTTCTTTGTTTCTAGTGAAACTGTCCTGTGTCTTAGAACTTTACTCAGCTTGAACGTGTCCTTCGCCATGCCAATACGCCTTCAGATCTCTGTGTCACATTTTCCATCTCCTGTTAGAACACTTCCTGGGTATTTAAAATTTTGTACTTGCTTGATTCTAGTATCACCCACCTGTATTTGGTATTTTTGCTTGTTCTTTTTACTGATGACCATGCATTCAGTTTTCTTGCAGTTTATTTGTAGTTTTTTTTTTTGTCACACTCTTCAGCTACCTTCTGGAGGAGGTCTTGTAGTTTTCTTTCCATGTCTGCAATCAGCACTGTATCATCTGCATACCTTATGTTGTTCAAATTGTGGCCTTTGATAACAAATCCTGGCATGTCATCTAGGGTCCTCAAAATATTCTCGCTGTACAAGTTGAACAGATCTGGTGAAAAGACACGTCCTTGTCTTACACCCCTTTCTATCTTTGTAAATCTGCTGAAATCATTACCTGTCTGTATGCAGGCAGTTTGCTGCCAGTAGAGATTCTTGATTACTCTGATATCTTTCCCAAAAATGTTGAGGCTGCTGAGCATCTCCATCAATTCTTTGTGGCGTATTTTGTCAAATGCCTTCACATAATCAATAAAACA
The DNA here is from genome assembly GCA_037127315.1 of Ascarosepion bandense. NCBI lineage: Eukaryota > Metazoa > Mollusca > Cephalopoda > Sepiida > Sepiidae > Ascarosepion > Ascarosepion bandense. The sequence goes on from JBBBDQ010000477.1 coordinate 345,599, forward strand.
TAGGTACAAGACCTTCTTCATTTGTATTGCCCCTTTTGGAGAGCATCCTAATCCTAAATATGATGTTCCTTGTCCCAGTGTCTTTGACAAACTCGCACTGTTCCTGTCATATCTCTGGCCTGATTCTGCTTCTCGCGCTATTCATCAGGATTCTGACAATCAGTTTTGTAATATAACTCATGAAGCTGATAGTTCGGTGTAGTTCACACTCATTTGCATCTGGCTTCTTTGGCAGTGCTATAAAAATTGACTTGCATAGGTCATCTGGTATTATTCCACTATTATAAATTTAATTTATTATTTCTGTAATTTTCTCTATGCCGAATTTTTCCAGGGCTATCAACAACTCTATTACAATGCCGCCTGGACAAGCGGCTTTGTTTCTGTTCAGTTTGGCCATTGCAGCTTCCACTTTGGACTTTAATATTTCTGGTACATCTTCATCCTTATGTATTTTCGGTTGCTCTCTCCTGTCACGGAAAAGATCTTTTATATATTCTTCCCATTGCTGGAGTATTTCCTCTTTCTCCAATATTATCGTTCCGTCCTTGGATTTTATGCATTCTGTTGAGGAGCAGGTTTTTTGTCCTGTCAGTTCTCTTATCTCTTTATGAATCTCTGCTTTATTGGTCCTGCTCAGTCTCTCTACCTCTGCACCTTTGTTGTTGAGCCATTCATCTTTAGTCTGTCAGCATTTGTTCCTTATCTCCCTGTGAAGTTTCTTGCAATCTCCTCCATGTCTTAGCTTTATTTATGTCTCCTTTGCATCATGTGGAGAATCTTTTCAGTGATCCACTCATTTTTTTCTTCTGCGTCTGATTTCCTTTGGGGCAATGTTGTTTGCCGAGGTCACCATCACTACCTTTAGTGAGTCCCATTTCGAGTGTCCTTTTCAAATTTGTTTTTTGTATTTGTTTCTCACACTGTTAGTGTATTCTTTCTGCAGGTTGAGGTCATTCAGGAGCGTGTTGTATTTCAGTGTTGGTGCTGTGCTGGACTTCTTCATTCTTTGAAGTTTCATCCTTAGTTTGCAAATGACTGGGACATGGTCGTTTCCGTAGTCGGCGCCTGGATAGGTTTTGCATTGAACTACTACATTCCTGAATCTCTTGTTTATGGTTAAGTAGTCTATTTGGGTTTTTATGTCGCCTCCTGGGCTTCTCCATGTCCATAGATGTCATGGGTGTACTTGAAACCAGGTGTTAGTTATTACCTGCTCATTTGCTGTGCACCATTGGACCCATTTTTCTTCTTGTTTGTTGCAAAATCTTAATCTGAAGTTGCTGGTTGTGTTTTCTTCCCTCTGTTTACCTACCTTGGCATTGAAGTCACCCATTATGATCCTAATTTCTTGGCTTTTGCACTGAGCCTTGACATTGTCTAGTATGGAGTAGAATGATTCTATTTCTTCCTCAGTGCTTTGAGTTGTGGGTGCATAAACTACTATGATAGCTACTGGGAGAATGAAGCATATAAAATACTCTGCATATAAAATACGCAGTTTAACCAAGAGGGGCTTTCAGAGAGAGTCCTCTTGGTTCAACTGCATTTGTCAAGTTGTCTGAACTGGATTGGGTGTTTCATTTGAATTTCACAATCACAGTGTATTTTATATGCTTCAGTCTCCCAGATGGATTCTGATCTATGTATGTACTATTGATCTGTATGGTCAAAACAGTGTCTTGCATAGTTCCTAGTGGCTCAGCTTTCCCACCCTTTCTTGTCTCCATTCTGTGCCAACTTGCTACATTCATTGATTACTTAATTCACTGTCTCATTTTTATTTCCACACATTTGCTGTTTGTCTGTATTTTATCTTTATTGACCTTTATAAAGTTGGTTAATTAAAATATGAAATTAGATTATTTTCATTGGCAAAAAGATGTTGGGTGACTGCCAAAAATATCTATAGTCCTCACTATTAATTCTGTACTATCTACCTACCTTCCTATATATAAGGAGTGTATTAAAATGAAAAACTTATTAAAGTTTCACCCACTATAAAACAGATCAAAGAAGTAAAGTAAAAATAAGCTCTTGGAGAAATTGAAAAACAGTTTTTGAATTCTGCCATGTTTTACCACAACACAAAGATGATGGCTAAACTTTGTATATTAGAAAACTTCAAATTTTGTAAATAATTTAATAAAAATATTTTTTCTTACACTATTGTTCAGCAAATACAAGGCCAAAGAGCCACTCAAGGTACATGGTTACTGAATGAGATTGTTTTATCAATAGAAAAATGTCAGATAGATAAGGTTTGACCCTAGACTTGAAGAAGTTAATATTGTAGAAGTCTAGAAAGCATTCTTTTGGGAATTTGTTCCACAAAGCAACAGTTCTCAGAAAGAAGCTGCCCAAATGAAAATTCTTTCTTACCAATGAAATACAAAGGGAATGAGGATAGTTTGCTACCTGTTCATGGTGGATTTCAGCTGTAAAGGTCTGAACTAGTGGAACTAAGGGTAATAATGATAGGCTTGCAATATTGCATTTATGAGTAAAAAATAATTAATCACCCACAAGGCCATGTAAGTATTTTTTAACTCTATTAAGGCTGGAAAAAGATAATTGTGCAACTTATCTGTAAAGAGATAACCCTGCAACTAATTGTGCAGATATGGCAGCAGTACTCCATTTTTTGGTCTGATCTGATTTTCATAAAGATAGGCATGACAGGAAGACTGAGGTACTTTCTGTAGTGGTGCAAAGAAATCAACCATTTTTCAAAGTTCTTTAGCAATGGATCAAATATATGAGTTTCCATTTCAGATTTTGGAGGGAGAGGTGACAAATTTGTTTCCTAATAGACACTCAAAACAGAGAGTTTTTTTGAGAGAACACCCATTCTTCGGGAGTGATGGGGAGAATACAGAGACAGCTCAGAGATGATGCAAAGTTACTAGTTTGGTTTTTTGGTATTGAATGTTACAAGTGAGTTTTTCTGGTATTGAACGTTACAAGTGAGATTTTTGTCGTATTGAATATTACACATGAGTTTTTGTTGGATTAAATGTTACAAGTGAGTTTTTCTGCTATTAGGCTGTTTGAGCTCGGTCAGAATAAAGGCCAAATTCCAGGCTCTGGTCATCTAGATTTTTAGAGGTCCACTAATAAACTGTGGTATCATCTTCATAGATATCTAATGACAATCTAAGAACGTTCTTGGGCAGTTCATTAATATATGAGATGATTAAATAAGAATTTTATTCATTAACATGGTCTAAAGGCGAGAAGTGGCTTATTTTTTTATTTTCATATAACTGAATATTAATATCATTTTACTGAAGCCTGACTTATTGAAGATTAAATATTAAGATATTCTAATAAATTAGACTGAAATCATATGAACCATCTTTCTCTTTCTTATTTTTTCTCATGTGGGAGTGGGGTATAGCACCTGGTGCTGAGATATATGATTAGCAGGCTAATTTTACTCATTATCTTATAATGTAATCAATTCCCTATTCACAAGGCACTTCATACTTGTGACCTTGTGTCAAGCTAATCTAAGCTTATTAAATACCTAAAATGAGTATTTTCTATAGAGTGATGGTTGATATCCTAATCTGAATAGCCTTGTGTCAGACTGAAATTATTAATTATGACCACCTTTGTCACAGCTTTTATGCATCAACTGATGAGTTTTTATATTGAGTTTTGGTTATATATTTGTGAAGAAGAATTTTAATACTTTTTAAATTTATTTGAAGTTCACAAGTTTTTAATTTTATCCAAAAACCTTTGAGAGTGCTTTGAAACCTGCAAGTTTCTCCTAAAGATGCAACCACTATCCAATTACATACAGTCATGTCAGCAAAATATACAAACAAGATCATATAACAGATATTACTGCATGTTATAGTTATATATTTAGGTTTTAAATTTATATTTATGTATATCTTGAGCAGGTTTGCCTATACTTATGAAATATGTGAGTGTGTGTGGTGAAAAAGCTAATTAAATGAAAATACACACACACACACACATATATATATATATATATAAGTATGTCACATATACTCCCTATATTATATAGCACAGTAAAGAATTGATGATTCTCACACTGAAGCCTGTAGTACCAACTGGATTTGAAATTTAGCCCAGTTATAAAAAATATATTCCCTAACAAGCACTGAAGAAGTCTACAGGGGAAAGAAAAAAGACGTTTACAAACTTAACTATGCTCCTAAATGTCAACTAAAAACAATTAAAAAATATACAAGGAATAAAAATTATATATATATATATATATATATATATATAAAATTTGGAAATGAGTTATTTCCACAACTTAGGTTTCAACCTTTCAGTATCATTTTTCAAAAAACAAACAGGGATTTTTTATGAATGTATGACTAGAATTTTTAAACAACCAAAGATTTTCAAAATCTGGGGCGAGTTATTTAAGGATCTTAAAACAATTTCATTCATGTTTGTATGATCCCATTATGTATTTATAGATATGATTACATCTGAACATCATTTCTGATCTTTCATTTAGTAATTCTTTTTATGTTCTGGGAACAATATAAAGGCTAATTTTTTCTCCTGGCACACTGGTTAGGCTATTTTCACTATACACCAAGTTATATCAGGGTCTTTTTCATTTTTCAGTTTTAATTTTTACCTGTGACTAGCCAGTTTGGTACAATTTTTGAGGTTTCCCAGTTTAAATGTAGATACATGATTATTTATATGATTATTCTTATTCATAAGGAATAATCATAAATCTACACTTAAACTAAATAAAAGCTAAAATTGCACCTAAAATTAAATATTAAAAATAGATAAAATAGATTTTAATTTTAGTTTTGAAATGTTTATATTTGGCTGCTGGTAATTTGGCCAAATCTTTGAAAAAATTTTTAGATAGGGATCAGATGATGCCAGCATGTTTTAAAAAATGTCTCCAAAAAGCACTGTCTAGCGGTGAGGATGGACCCCACTTACACACAGTGATCAATTTGGGTTGCTCATTAAGTATACCACATAAAAAAAAACAAACAAACTAAGTATCTTGTTGCAGTGAAGGTAAGGGGTATCAGTTACAATCCTCACCCTGGGCATTAACAGACAACTGAGAGCCACTGCCCATTTTTGGAGTCATGTTTGTTATTTTCTGATTAACATCATTCTTTGATTAAGTAACAGAATTTTTGGAATATAGTGGGTGTGCTGACACAGTCATCTTTCATATTTTCTAATATTGTTTGCTGATTATTATTTTTTAGCTTCATAAAGTGTCTCTATGGACAATGACTGAAACATTTCAGAAAAAAGTCAGACATGAACAAAGGTGAATGTTTAAATATGATCCATAAAAACGTAAAGAAAGCCGACTCTCTCAATATGGCATTGTTCACACACAGCCTCAATTGTTCCAACAACTAAATCAGACTGAAATGAAGCCATTCAACATTTGGTCTAAAAAAACAAAAAGCATAACTTATAACTTGGAATGACAATAGACTCATGGGAAGCACAGACTTATATATATATATATATATATATATATATATATATATATATTTCTTTTATAATTGTTTCACACTAAGCAAAGCAGTACTGTCACTGGTGCGCAGAGGGTTACATGAGAGGAAAGTGAAAAAATAAATAAAAAGGAGAATAAGGTACAGGGCTGTTGAAAAGGAAAATAGAACAATTAGAATCAAGGAGATAAAAGATGTCAGTTGACGTTGCGCTTAAATTTTTAGAGATTGTAGCTATCAGGGAAGGGAGTTTCATCAGTGGAAAGTGTGAGAAAAACAGCTGAAGGAGTAGAAGTGGTGGTAAAGGCACCAGGGAGATAAGCTCGTCAGAGCAGATACTGTAAAACTATTTGTAGAAAATACAGAATATGTGCGTGTGTGTGTGTATATATAATATGAAGCTAAAAATGCTAACAGTCAGTGAGATATTAAGAGAAAAGGCATTTAAGGCAAGCAGTCTTTGCAATAAAGAGCTCATTATCAAAGATAGAGCATTAATAGAATTAATATGAGTAAAAGTTTGTCACTTACCTGACTAATGTTGCCTTCAGCATCCTGACTCCAGTGTTTTGTAGGCAGAGCTGTCCATTCACTTTTCAGAGGGTATCAGCAAAGAGTAAACAGACAGGTGTGCTTACAAAATTCTGTATTTAGGATCCTGAAAGTAATATCAATCAGCTATATTAATTATGTATATATCACCAAGTGAATAAGGAACAAAGAATATATTTACAACATTCAAAACATTGATTTAAAACAGTGCTCAATATAGAAATAAACTATAATTTATAATAAATAAAAATTATATATACATATCTGCAACAGATTAAAGTAAATTTTGAAAAAATAAACAGAAATAAAAGTTTAGCACGCAAAGCTGCTTAATGGAAGGAACCAACTTTTAAACTTCATTATGGATAGATTATCTTTCAGTAAATAATCAAAAAAGATACACTGATTTCTTTGAGAAAGAAAAATGAACTTAATTCTTTTAACCATCTGAGAGAACCTTTTCTGTCGCTATCTGTATCTCTTACCCTCAGTATATCATGTGAATGTCAAATTCTTTAAGCCTCCTTTCCTTATTTTGTGTTCAGAAATTTCAACTCTGATTGTAAATACAAGTGTCTTTATTGTTCCCATTTTCCTTAAAACCTCCTTGGGGATAAAAGCATTATTTGAGGTAATCCAGTAACTTGACCCAAAGAATTGTGAGTTCAATACCTAACCACAGCTGAGGTGAACAAAAACTTTGAAGGGCTGAGTTGCCAAAAGGTTATAACTGAAACTGAGATATCCAGATAAGGCATGGCACATGGAACTAGAAAAATCTACCTCCATGGATAAAATAAAGGGTTCAGTTTGAAATTCCAGTGTATATCACCTGAAGAAGTCTAGAGTGTACAACAGATGAAATGTTGTGAATATGACAATAAAGATAAGGACAACAGTCCAAACAATGTAAATAATGTAAATAGTTACAATATCCTATCTCAGAAATATAGACAGACTCTTTGTTTCTAACAAAATTTTCCTTTTCCTTCTTCCTACTTTTAGAAGACATCTTTTGCTATTCCAATAAATACTGATGTATATTTAAGCAACAAAGGGACTTTCATCAGTTATGCTTTAAGTTTCTAAAAAAAGGTTATTATAAAATGAAGGGGAATTAATAAATCTGCAATAGCTGAATTTTGATCTGAAATTTTCACTGTAAAATATTTAATGGGATTAATATTAACCACTGGATGAAGTGTATTGATAATGAAGTAGATTATTTGACTATGAAATTATTGATGTACCGACATAATTATAATTAAATAGACATTTAAATGTATAAGTGTATATAACAGTGTTTCTTATGCACTTCATGGATTCAAATTTGATTGACAAGTGAAAATATTTATGCAGGGAATGTGACTTTGATGCAAAGAGCCAAGAAAATTAAGAAATCTGCTTGTTTTATTATTACTGCCCAGTAAATTATCATTATGGCTGCTAGAGCCATTGTCAGTTGTTCATTTTTTCTAACAAAGCCAAAAGGCTAACTCAATAAATAACAGTCAAAGGTTGATAATAAAATTTACAATTATTTGTAAAATAGTTAAAGAGAATTCTCTGAAAGATATTGAGTGCAAAATCAAATTTGGCATGATCTGCAGTGAGACACATACAATATCAACATTCCTTACTACCCTTTACTCATAAGTTGTGATTTACATGCTGAGAATATCACTTTCAGAGCAGAAAATAGATTTACTTGAATAACTAAGCAGTTTAAGCCTTCAATGAAACATTAGCTTGCTTGTAAAGGTTACAAAAGACGAAATTGGAAATAAATAAAAAACACAAATTATTTTTTAAAATTTATTTCTAAAATTTGAATTAGCATCTCCATTAATTACCATTACTAACATGGAAGTATATAACAATATTCAAGCTATGTTTATTTGATGTCCAATTTTTAATAGATTTTCAGGGTTTTGAGTGAGTTTTGATATGTATATATAGATATCATATGATCAGAACCAAAAACACCCAGAACAATGATAATTCAAAAGAAGGCATATATAAAATAAATTGCTGAAACTGTTCCTCACAATACATTGGGGGAACATGCAGAAATTCTTTAAAATGTATCTATGAACACAAAAGGGATCTTATACATAACAATATATCAAACGCACTAGTCATATAAAAAGAAATTCAACCACAATTTTAATCTAAAAAATGCCAAACTTATCAAAAGAGAAATTAATTTACTTAGAAGGTAAATTCTTGAGAGTGCTGCTGTAAAATATTTTCAAGATATAAATTTAGACCCTGGTTTCTTTTCAATTTTACCTTTAATCAGATCATTCTTATCAAATCATAAAATGAAGGTTATCTTGAATGGGCACACATCCAGATCATTTCACACAAACACAGGTGTCCCTCAAGACTCTATCCTAGGTTCTACACTGTTACTGTTGCTCATCAATTATCTTCCAGATGTCATCTGTTCCCAAGAAGGCATTTATGCAGATGACAAATTTACTCCCATCTCAACAGGAAATTGGCCAAGGTGGACAAAGTAAACCTCGCTGCTGCTCTTGAAAAAACCTCTAATCAGTGGTTAACTGGACTGGAGCAGAAAATGCCTCTAAAACAAAAAGAATAATCTGCAATACAATCAATCCTAAATTGTCATCTTGACTTCAGTCACTTTCTCACCGATATGACAGGGATTCCCTTTGTCTTTTTACAAATATTTTCATGGCGACTGCTCTGACAAACTTTGTTTCATGGTGTGCCAAATACATGAATATAAGCATGCTAGGTTGGCATACAGGCTCCATCCTTTTACTGTTGAAATGGTTAAATGTAAATGCCACTTCTACTACAATAGTTTCTTTTCTCACACTCCCCACCTATTTACTTCAATTTACTTGCTTCCCTGATAGTTACAATCTCTCAAAAAATTTAAATGCCATGTCAATGGCCATCTTCTGTCTTCTTGAAACCCATGAATTTAGTAAATGAAAGAGCAGAAATAACATCCAGAGGTAATCACATCTATAAATATATATTAGGATAATACAAACATGTATGAAAGTGTCTTAAGATCCTTAAGTAACTTCTCCCTGATTTTGAAAATTTTCAGTTGTTTAAAAATTCCAGTCATGTGTTCCTTGAAAATCCCTGTTTGTATGTTTGAAAATTGGAAAAATCAGTTATTATCAATTGCCTGAACATACCAAAAGATTGAAACCTCGGTTGCAGAAATAACTCATTTCCAAATGAAAAATATTCAAAAATTCTACAATATAAATGTATTGAACACTTTTTAATACAATTGTGTACTGGTCTAATTTAATTATGGCCAAAAACTAAATAGTATATATATATAATGTTGTTCTTGTACCTTTCTTTATTTCTCTTTTATTCTATTTTTCTTTCTTTTGATGTTCCTCTCTTTAATTTCATCCTTGTTTTTACTCATTTCATGTATAATACTTTTTCTTTTTCTTTCTACTTCCTTTTTTAGTTTTTGCTTCCTTTTACTTTTTTTCTTTCTTTTTTCTGTGGTTCTCCTTTTCATTTTTTTTCCTTTCTTTTTTAATTTACACTTTTCTACTTCTTTGCTTTCTTTCTTTTTCTTCTTTCTTTCTTATCATTGCTCTCTTCTGTCACATTTTCCTTTTCTTTTCACTTTTTCTTTTTTTTCTCTCTTACTCCTTACTTATTTGTCATGTTTTTAATCTTTCCTCACTAAATCCATCATGTCTAATCTTCTTCACCTTCTCCTGAATGTTATTCTTTCAACAATTTAATTCCTACTTTTCTTTATCATTAATCTTTTATTCTGTTCCCAAATTTTTTTTCTATTTTCTTTTCATCTTATTTTTTTCTGTTACCATTCTTTAAAAATATTTCTCTATTCTCTTTATGAATTTCTTTATTTAAAATGCCTAGGGACATTTTTGTGTTCACACATGACAAGTCATAAAATGCCTGCAGCTGCAAATGAATTAAGGGTAAAGAATAATGAAGACTTAAAATAAATATGTGCAGGGAAGATTCAACTAGAGGGTGGATGAGCAGCAAGTGAAATATGGCAGCAGGCCACAATTTGATAGTATGAGAAAAAGATACCCAGGTAGCTAGCTTTATCATCTCACCATTTGTTTTTTTATTTCTTAAAATTAAAAGAAGCTTTTTTCTAAACATTCTTCACTGTTTATACATGCTTTTCGTAGCTTTTTATTTGGCTTATTCATTTATGACACATCTTATTCTTGCTTTTTTGCCCTGTTCATTTATGGCATCTTTTTATCATTTTTTTCCCAATTCATTTATGACTCATTTTATTTTTGCTTTTATTTGCTCTTTCCATTCATGACTCATTGTTACTTTTTTGCTCTCTTCACTTATGACTCATTGTTACTTTTTTGCTCTCTTCACTTATGACTCATTGTTACTTTTTGGTTCTTTTCATTTATGACTCATTGTTATTTTTGCTCTTTCTATTTGTGACTCATTTCTTTTTTGCTCTTTTCATTTATGACTCATTTTTACATTCTGGTTCTTTTCATTTATGACTCGTTACTTTTTTTACATATTCCTTTATGAACCATTTTTCTTAATGTTGGTTATGTTGCTTTAAATGAAATTTTCTTGGGGAAAGACTTTCTTTCCATTAAAATAAGTCATCTGATATAGGAATGTATCTTTTTATTTGCTAGTTCTAGTGCCAATAGTTTTTACATTTCTGGTCTAAAATATTTTCATTTTTTTACTTAGTGTTATTTATCTTATTGTTGCTTTTTATTTCCAGGTCAAATTTTTTCTGGCCATCTAGATTTTGTGAAATATGAGTTAAAAAATTGCCATCTAGCCGGACTTTATTTATTCCAACTTTACACGATTTACTTTAATGGTCAGAGGATTTTCAGACATAAATCTTGTTATAAAAGTCAAAATAAAGTGTATTATGAAGATATTTGATCTTAGAACTCAAATACTTTAAGACATTATTTGTTTGTCACATGAGGGAGGCTCAGAAGATTTTTGTAATATCCTTTTGAAAGTGTAAAAATAAGAACTTTTTGTGTAATGCCAATCAAAAGTATTTAATTCAGAAATAGAACAATAGAATAGATCATGAATTATTTAGTGGCAAATAGCTGGCATGAAAGCTCATTTAGCCGCTCTTTCTCCAGAAATCATTGTGACATGCCAGTTCTATGTGCCATGTCTCTTCAGAACTTTTAGTCATATCTCTCAAACCTACCCTTCTATCAATTCATGCAAACTCATTATGTAGGGGGTGGACATTGTCTTCTCCTACCGTTTTTACTTTTAATATATCCTGTGTGTGTCAAATTCTCCAAGCTCTCTTTCTTTGTTATGTGTCGCCATTTGATTTTGAGTAAAAGTGTTTTTTCATTGCTATTTTTCTTTTTTGTTGTTTAAACGTTTCATTCATAGTATTATCAGCATCCTTCTGTAGAGCCACAGTTCTTCTGCCTCCAGTCTTTACTTCATCTGTGAGGAAATAGTCTAGCATTCATTGTCATATTGGAGGCTTAGTATCACATTGCAATTCAGCACTCTTTTCTTTGTTTCTAACAACATTTTTCTGTTCCTTAATAGTCTGCTTAGCTTTAGGAATGCTTCTTTGTACCCTTACTAATTCACAAGGTTGTTCTGAAAAAAATGCCTCTTATTTATTTTCACAGAAACTACAATAGATGCAAATGGTAATGGTAATATTAGCCGTTTCCTTTCAAGAAACATCTGGCATTCATTAACTGAGAAGGGCAGCCATTAATGTTGTTGGCTGAAATTTATGAACTCTTTCTCTTATAATTTTTAAGGAAAATAGGTTTCTCGGGTCTACTAACTGTTACCACTCTTTCCAGTATAGATGGAAGTTTTCTTTTTAACCCTTTGTGTGAAGTAGTGTGGAATGTCAATATTTTCATTATGTCATTATTTTCTCTTTTGGTTGAAATTTATAAAATCTTTCTCTTAAAACAATTTTTCAGGAAATAGGTTTCTCAAGTCCAGTAGCTGTTATTGCTCTTTCAAGAATTGATTTGTGCTTCTTTCCTAACATTTGTTTGAAGTAGTGTGGAATGTCAACAAAACAGCTGCCAGGTTTAATTTAGTTTAGGCTAAAACAAAGCCAAACGTGTGTGGCAACCAATAATGTCACTTCAATTAAATTGGTTAGTTCAAATTACTTCCGGTGACAGGTTTGGAATCTGGTTCCAGCATTTCTCAAATGTCTTTCAGGGGTTGTAATTTTAAAGGAAGCCATTAACAAATGTGAAAATGACCTTCATTTTGAAGACTTATTCAGTTTTTGTCTATATGTTTGAGATGAGGTAGTATTTACTGTATTTACAAGGACACATGACCTAGTAGATATAGATGTTGGTTAGTTCCAGTGACTTGACCCAAAGAGTGGTGAGTTCTATACCAGGCTTCAGCAGTGGTGAACAATTAACTTAGAGAGTCCGATTATAGGAAGATAACTCATGATTATCAATAAAGGCTTCACGCAAGGAATGAGAATGATATACCCCAGTGATCATAATAAACGATTCAGTTCAAAATTCCTAGCACCTGAAGAAGGCCAGAGCATATAACAGCTGAAACATTGTACAAATGGCATCAAAGTCCCATTGTACAAATGGCATCAATAGTCCGAATAATGAAGATAGTGTTATTCAGGTTTATTTTACAAATTACATTTAAACATAATCTCTTTTAGAATTTTTTCTTCTTTTTTGGCATTTTAATGTGTGTTGTGGTGCAGCCGATATCGAATGAGAAATTGGAGAGCAGTTTACAAATCCCAGTTGAATTCATTGCATTCACTTAAGCGCAAATACCCTTGGGAAAGATATTAATCCATTTTTTCTATTTAACTATGGGTTAAATAATAGAACAGACTGAGTTCTGTAGCCTTGGTTGGCAACTAGTCTACCACAGAAAGTAATGGTAACCTATTACAGGAAAATCTTCTGTCCAGTCAGTCATGTCTTTTTTTATTTACCAAAAATTACATAAAACAAACTCACATCTTCTGAGGAAAAAATAGGCATCAAGTATGTTTATATTCACTGTGTTCTTTGCAATAACTCCTTCAAATCGGTAGCCATTTTTTCATAACTTATGCTACCAAGTTCCAAAAATGCAACTTTGTCAATCGACATTCAACCAATTTCCTTGTTGGGCAAATAGATGTATTAAAAATTTTCCAAGTCTCTCGTATTAAACATATAAGTTCATGTCTACTAAACATGATTGTTTGCTGGAAGGAAGTTTAAGCATTTAAGCAAATTACACTTGTTCCCATTTCCAGATGCCTTTCAAAAGAAGAAAAAACAGCTAAGAAAATCGGCAATATAGATAATATCTTCATGTAGAGACTTGTGTTTATAGAAGAAATATTTTTTTCTTTCTTCTTTTTACTATTTTGATCTGGTTTAGATTTTCTCTTTTATTTTTACTTTTCAGCTTTTCAATGTTTTTCTTTTTTTTTCATTCCTCTTCACCTTCATTTGTTTCATACTATTATTTAGATTGTTCATGTTTTCTTTAGACTTTTCCTTTAATTTAATTTTTTTTCACTTTTTTTCTCTTTTAAACATTCGTTTTTCATTATCTTCATTTTCTTTTTTTGTACTTTGTTTTTTCATAATTATTTTTTCTTCCATTCTTATTTACTCTCTTTCTATCTTTCATTATTTTCCAATAATGTTTCTTTCTTTTAATTTTTTTTCAACAATTTTATTGCTTTCATTTTTTCTTTCTTTTCTTTTTTATAAATTAATCTTTCCTTCATTTTTTATAATCCTTTCAGTCTTTTGTTAATTCTTTTTCATTTCATATTTTTGTATTTTATTATAGAACCAATTTTTTAAAAAGTACCGCCCAACATGCTCCATTTATTCCAGCAGCCATCAAATTCCTCAAACAGAGGCAAATATTTATATTTGTACTTAACTAAAATCAGATATGTCAGGAAAATCTTTCAGCTGCAAAAAATCATGTTTTATAATATGATCTTTTCTTTCATTTTAATTTTTTCTTCTTATTTAGCATTTTAATGTGTGTTGTGGTGCAATAGATATTGACTCAGAATGAGAAATTGGAGAGCTGTGTTCAAATCTCGGTTGAATTTATTGCATTCACTTATGCACAAATACCCTTGGGAAAGATATTAAACCATCATTTCTATCCAGCTATGGGTTAAATAATAGGACAGATTGAGTTTTGTAGCTTTGGTTGGCAACAAGTCTACCACAGAAAGTAATGGCAACCTATTACAAGAAAATCTTCTGTCCAGTCAGTCATGTCTTTTTTGAGACATGATTGTCCAAGCAAGTATCATGGATGACACTTAACTGACTAACTTCTCTCTCTCAATATTATCTTGCACTTTACCAATCACATTTTCTTTTTATTCAAACTAAGTTTACCATTTATTTGGCAATATGAATGCTGATACATCTGGAATGTTTATCGTAGATAACTATCAAACTGAGATTTTAGAATCATAACTCATGGAAGACAAAACTCAAGCAGTTATGCATGAAAATAAAAATATTTAACTGACTAAGAAACTCAGCTTTGGTCATAGTTTTCCCTCACAGTGTTTTGGCCATTGGTTACACTAACAGATTTTGGCCATTACTTATATTCACAGTGTTATCTGGCCTTCAGTTATTTATCGTGCTTATTAACCTTCTTGTAACTTTTAACCAGACACTTTATTCAATTGGCAGAATATAGTTTGTTCTCATTCTATTTTCTATAATGTGTACAACAAACATCGGAAGAAGGCCAGAGTGTAAAATGGTTGAAATATTGCAAGTGTAACAATCCAAAAGAGAATGTAAAGGCGAGAAATGTTATTTTATTAGATTCATTGTCCTTTTTCAGGGACCAAGTAGTTGGTGTCCGTTTTTTAAGAAGAACAAATATTTTGTAAAGCTTCCAAAATCAAATAAAAAGAAAACCAGTTTTTCAAGTGAGAAAAACTTGCCTACCATGAAAATCAGCATTTGTGACTTTTATCTAATCTTGAAAACTGAGTACTGATATCAGTGAAAAATATACAACTACCTCAACCACCAAATTTACTCAAAATCTAATCCAAAGCCCAAATGAAGAATTCTGTAAAAAAAATTAATTTAAAATATTCGATAGCAACAACATTATAATTATAGTCTTTCCTTCTGTCTTTCCAGTGTCTTCATTTTGTCATTTCTTCATTTTGTCATTTCTTTCTAATTCTCATCATCTTCACTTTTGTTCACATCTGTTGATCACTTGTTCTTTCCAATGTCCTTAAAAAAATGTCAACAGCAAACCTACTTGAGTGTGTAGATTGTCTGCCATGTCGATCTGCTTCTATTCTCAACAGTATATCTACAGATATATTTAAGATATATCAAGAATAAGACAATACATATAATTGACTATATAGATTGTTTTATGCATATAAAGACATGGTGGAGTAATGGATACTGGCTCAGACTGAGGAATCGGAGAGCTGAGTTTAAATTCAAGTCATATCCATTACATTTACATATGAAAAGGTATGAATCCATCTCTTCTTTCCCCAGCTATGGGCAAATAGCAAGATAAACTGGGTTCTATAGCTCTGGGTGGCAACCAGTCTAGGAGAAGGTAAACTCTGAATTCAAACCAGCCTGGAGAGGGTTGGGCCCTGTCAGGCTGTCATGCCCTAAGCAAACACCACTTTTACTGCAGTTGCAGTATCAAGAGGTGCCTCTACAACTCTAATGAGTCATTTGTTGGGATTGTGGCTGCCAATGACAAATCCTGGCAGAGGTTTTATTTCTCTCAGAATTGTTTCGCTTTATAAGTTGAATAGATCCGGTGAGAAAACACCTTCTTGTCTTATGACCCTTTCTATTTTGTATACCTGCTGAATTCACTTCTTATCTTAACACAAGCGGTTTGCTGCCAATATATATTCTTCACTATCCTAACGTCTTTTCCGAAAATGTCAAGGTTGTTGAGCATCTCTGTCAAGTCTTTGTAGTGTACTTTGTCAAAAGCCTTTGCATATAGAGGTCCTTCTGTATTTCTATTGCTCTTTCAGATAACATTCAGAGCATGAATATTGTATTCCTTTTCCAGTGTCTTTAACAAAGGCCACACTATTCTTGTCCTATCTCTGGCCCGATTCTGCTCCGCACTCTTTTTTTTGCAGAATCCGAATTATGAGTTTTGTTATATGGCTCATTAAGCTGATTGTTCGGTGCAGTTCACATTCCTTTGCACCTGGCTTCTTAGGTAGTGCTATGAAAATTGAGCTGCTTAGGTTCTCCGGTATATTGCTGCTGTTGTAGATTTTGTTTATTATTTCTGTAAGCCTGTCTATGCCAAAACCTTCTAAGGGCATCAACATCTCTATTACAATCCCATCTGGTTCTGCTGCTTTATTTGTTCAATTTGGACATTGCTGATTCCACTTCAGTTTTTAATATTTCTGGTCCATCCATATTTTTTTCTAGTGTGAGTGTACTGTTCTTTGCTTTTATACATCCTGTTGCTGAGTAGGTCTTTTGTCCTGTAAGTTCCTTTATTTTTTTTTTTCGCATATCACCATTATTTGTTGTGCTCAGTCTCTCTACTTTAGCACATTTATTGATGAGTCATCTTTCTTTAGCCTGTTTGCATTTGCTCCTTATTTCTTTCTGCAATTTCTTGTATTCCGATGTCCTAAAAACTTCAGGTCTTTTCCTGATGTTAAGCATCAGTTTCTTTCTCATGTCCATTCTTTCTAAGACCTTGTTGTTGCTCATGTGTTCCATCCATGTTATACTCAGCATCCTTTTGTAGAACTACGTTTTGATTGTTTCAAGTCTTTCATTTATCTTTGATGAGATTGTCCAGCATTTGCTGCCATATTGAAAGATAGACATAACATCCCAATCCAACACTCTCTTCTTTGTTTCCAGCTAAATTTTTCCTGTCTCTTAATACTCTACTCAGCTTCTAGAATACATCCTTGGCCATGCTAATACATCCTTGGATCTTCATATCATACTTTCCGTCTTCTGTCATATCCCTTCCCAAGTATTTAAATTTCTGCACCTGTTTGATTTTAATATCCCCAACTTGTAATTGGGCTACTCTTTTTTACTGATTATCATGCATTCAGTTTTCTTGTAGTTTATTTGTAGTCCTTTCTTTCTGCTTTCTCTACTTCCTGTATGACTTTTTTAGTTTCTTTTCTCTGTCTGCTATAAGCCCTTTCTTTTGTCAGGAAAGGAGATTGCAATAATACAAGACTAATTTAGGAACTGCAATTAGCAAAATAACCAGTGCTAAACGGATATACACAGAACAGTACAATAGTCACAATAACAGTCAAGACAGAACTTACAACACAGAGAAGCGGGGTTTAGATTGCAATAGTCGCCAAAGTAATTAGTCCGAATATTACTCGAATGACACTCAAATATTACATCTTGAATGCTACTATTCTTTACTTAGAGTTTTTCAAACTATGGGCTATTCCAACATTGAGAGTGCTACAGGGGTGTCAGCCACTCTACAACAATAATTCATACTGCATCCATATATTTATATATCAAATAAATTTCTTTGTATTTTACATGTAGATATATCAACACATTGATAGTTTACTAATGAAAAAGCAATTATTTTATATAATGACCTTTCTTATCAACACAATTAAGTGATGAATATTATTGATAATGATCAAACATTATACAGTTAAAAATGTAATTTTGTAATTCAGCTAATAATTATATGCTAGGCTTGTTGATATAACCCTCAGATATAATCATTAGCCTTGTATACATATCTAGATAAATCTAGATATATATCACCTGAAGACTATGTCTTCATATTAATTACCTGCAACCTTTTGTCTTTTATTGAGCTTTCAAGTTCTAAGATATGACATTTTCATTTTTACATCAAATATTTGGATAATTATTTCCATTTTTTTTTCTTATTTCAGTTAGCAGCCTCATCATTTTTAATCAGGTAGACATTTTTTCCGAATTTTATGAAGTATGTATTTTTAATATTGATCAGTATTTTTAAAATTATAATTATATAAAATGTATAAATTTACAATAAAAGCAATGTTTTTAAAATTATAATTATATAATAATTGTAATTTTATAAATTAAAGTTACCTTCTATAGATAAAAACATCATAGTTTTAACAGACAATTTTTAAAATGAATCATAACAGAGCACATTCATGTGTGTTTAAAATATTTATAACAGAACACATTCCATGTGTATTTACAAAAAAAATTTGTATTAACAGTTGCTTGAATGCAATCTTTAGGTCTGTATCCCTATTATTATTCACTTTTATCCACAAATATATTTTTCTATATGCCTTATTCCTTCAGGATGTCTGCCATGATGGCTCTCCATAATTTCCTATCCTTTGTAGCTCCCAATAAATTTTGTCTTTTTGATATCTCTCCTAAAATCTTGTCCTACTATCCACTTAATTAAGCTTTCTTGATAGGTTATATACTGTTTTGCTCTGTCCCTTTTGCCTTCAATCTGTTCTGTGAGTATCAAATTTTCCATGCTCACTTTCCTCACTATGTGCTCAAGAAATCTCTTCTTGATGTTGAGTATAATTTTTTATTTAGTTTCCATTTTCTGTAAAACTTTGTTGTTCCTCACATGTTTGATCAATGGTATTCTCTATGATATTCTCAGCATCCCTTTCTCTGAGCAGATTGTCCAGTATTTATTGGCATATAGGACAATTGATATTATATGTCAGTAAAGCATATTTTTTATCATTAATTCTAGTACACACACACACACACACACACACACACACACATATATATATATATATATATATAAAAACACCCTTCTGCAAATTAATTAAAACAACTACTTTAGTTTCCTTTCTTTCACTTTATGGTCAGTTTTAGACCCACTGCAGTTACAGGGTATAATTGATTTCTATTTTTTCCTCAGATTAGGTCATTTGCAGTCATGTGCAGTAATATGAATCTATTCATGAGGTGTATGATGAAATCTGTTTTGCCTTAAAAAATATTGCATTATCCATGATTGCATCAGATTTTTATCACACCCAGACACAAATGTCTTGACTGTCAATTAGTTGTCCTACAACCATTGTTTGTGATGGATGTTACTCCAAATAAGCATACAAAAATTGTAATGCTGCATGAACACACTGGTAAGCCTTACAGAGAGACCGCAGATATTGTTGATGCCAGCCTTTCAGTTGTCAGTGGTGTCATCAAAGCGAAGAAACAAACTGGATCCATCAGTCCAAAACATAAAAGAAAATGTGGTTAGAAGAGAAAAACAATGCCAAAATACAATGTATACATGATCAGGGAAAGTGTGAAAGGTCCTAAAAGACATTATTTATTTTGTTTCAGTTAATTTGCACAAGTATATATATATATATATATATATATATATATATATAAAATAGGCACCTGTGGTCTTCCCACTTGGATGATTGCAGCAGCACAATCTTCCTTTCTGTTTTCTTTACCTTTAACCTTGTACCGTAATAAGATTAGTAAATTGATATAAAATAAATTAAAGGAGGGTTAATATATTACTGATATTTATTACATTTTTGAAATATTTTTACTTACTCATTTATTTTTGAAAATGAAAGTAACAGCAAAAATCAAGAATGGAAATTTTCAAAGATTTCTATCTGTAAACAGAAAGCCGACATCTTGTAAAGATTAGTGCCATAATGATGTCAGATAATAAATCTAATCTTTATTACAACAGATAAGAAATTGGCTGAAAGCAGACAGAGAAAATCTAAAATAAATAACTCACCAAATTCCCTGTGATATTTTTAGTTTTCCACATTGTTACTCCTTCTCAAAAGTAGGTCTCTTTTTCAATTATTCTTCAACTCATAACTGTCACTCTCATTTAGTTTTCCATTATATCTGGGAAGACAAATAAAGCTTTTTTAAGGCTTAGAGAAACTGTTTTCTTTTATAACCATACTTTTCTCAAGAAAATGAAAATAATTGACTGAATTTACTCTGTGTAAAAGATACAATATTGCAAACCAATCACTATTCTATTATTTACTTCCAGGGTAAATGTGTTCCATTCTTTAGTTTTATCTGTTCAAACCTTTTTAGCTAGAACTCACAATGCTATGTCCATGTAGTCAAATCACCGACATTTACTTCCTATTCCAATTGTAAGGAGGAAATTCCACTCAGTTTTTTTTTTTCAAGAATTGCTTCCTTGTAGAACAAACTCTGGCATGGCTGCTTTCTTGAACACTAACCTCTTCAAGTCAAGAGTCAATCACAATCTATCCTCTTTATACTGAAAATCTTCACTGTCTTCTACTTTCTCCTATATTTACCTCTTATTCTACATTCAGTAATGCTGTACCATCTGTGGCTCTTGAGCTTGTATTAGGTGAAAGAGAAATTTCAAGAAATGATTTTGATATTGATGATACTAGAGTTCCAACATTTTACAAAAAAGACAAATACAGAAGATTTTTATGGTCTGTTCATTGAAAGCTGTCATTGTTGACAATGAGGGTAATAACATTTTGCTTAAGTCCTAGTCATAGTAGAGTCATATTGTTCTACAACCTCCTGTCTTTTGAATTTCTAAGTGATGTTTGCTTTTTTACCATCCTTCATACACCCTTGTTCGGTTACCCATTTACACAAATTAGAACTAGAACTATCTTTTAACGGTAGACATATGGTCTAGTTCTTCTGCTATGTATTTAAAGATACTTGATAAAATATATAGAAGAATCTGCAATGTTATTGGTCTAGACCTGACAGCTTAGCTTCAGTTACTTTTCCACTGCTGTAACATAGCTTTCTTGTACCTTGTCTATAAATATTTTCAGGCTTTCCTATTTGGTAGGTTGACTTAACATATATAAGCACAGTACTAGATTGGAAATAAGGTCTCATCATTTTGCAGTTTAAATGCCTAGATGTAACCATAAGTTCTATGCTAACAGTTTATTCTCCCACACTTCTCATTTGTGAAAGTCTCTTCTGGTTTCTTACTTTCCAGTCAACTGTGATCTTTAAAGATTTAAATGCAATGTCACTAATTATCTTCTGTCTTCTTAATTCTTATCCTATTATTGTTCTTCCTTCTTGATAATTTTTTTCTTTTTCTCATATTCTTTTATACTAAGTAACCCATTACATCTTAGTGGCTTTATTGAATTATTTGGAGTGAAATGATTAAAAAAGAAGATTCATTTGTATATATACACTTCTTCTGATATTTGCTTTAAGAGTGCAGATTACATACTCATTCTATAAGTTTTTCCCCAACATTCAGTTAATCCATAATTTTTTCCTGCATAGCTTGAAAACAATTATACCATCAATTTAAATGATTTAATCTAATTTGTTTAAGGTATATTTTATGACACCAGAATGTTCAGCAATTAAATAAAAAATATTTTGCATCTTATCTGTGATCAGTTTTTTTACTAAATAAAAAAAATCCTAAGTGAACATCCTCTAAGTGTGCTAATTTCAAACATTTTGCCAAGGGTTGTAGGATAGACAGTTACTCAAATTCTGTCTCATTCACTCTTTTTTCTCCTCAGTTGTTGTGGCATGTCAGTGATGAGAATTTTCATCAGAGTATCTAGTGTTCAGATAGAGTGCAGGGAGAAGCAGATGCATGCCTTTCTCAAATTTTGGGATGCAAATGGAAATAAACACTTTCAGCTGGAATATGAACTTGGTTAACTGTTTCCATTTCCCAAACTGATAACCATTCTGTTGTCCTTACCACCAACAGTTGATTGTCTGGAAAGTTTTGGTAATTCTTAGACATTTTATTTTTAGTGAAACTTTCCACTTTCTGCAAATGTG
This sequence comes from Ascarosepion bandense, assembly GCA_037127315.1. Classification (NCBI taxonomy): domain Eukaryota; kingdom Metazoa; phylum Mollusca; class Cephalopoda; order Sepiida; family Sepiidae; genus Ascarosepion; species Ascarosepion bandense. Next base: position 367,518 of record JBBBDQ010000477.1, read on the forward strand.
ATTAGAACTATTGTTGGAAAAGCTTTCAGCTGAAACCAACAGACAGGCTTCAGGAATTTCTTGATTAACATGAATACTAGAATAATGATTTCCTTTTACAAAATAAAATTGTTTTTAGTCATCAAAGTGTATTAGCATTATGGAGAGAGAAAAACTTCTATTTTAAGGCAGACTCATTACTATCAAATGTTCAAATTGAGAGAGTTTCAGCAGAATAATACAAACTATAAATACATTGCAAAATTGAATGATTTTCCTATTTGAATTTTATGATGAATCTTTTTCTTTAATGATTGAATAAACCATTTATGAGTTCCCAGCTTTAAAACACCTGTGGAAATTCACCTATTAGATCTTAAATATTAAATATCTGAGTTTAAGAACTTTAACAAAATATTTCAGTCATACTCAAATATATTTTAATGCAGGTATTTATTTAAACAATTAAGAAGGTACAAATGAAAAGATTTGAAACAAATATTAAATTTGGGAGAGCATTAACCAAACAATGTTTCCAATACATCTTTTTTATCTTTCCTCACTATAAAAACTGAATAGTATTATTTACACAGGGTGTAACATATATACTAACCAACTAAGAAACAAGTAAAATCATAATAGGATTATTTTGAAGAGTATTACACCAAGCAAATGTTCCTATTAAGGAAGAAACATTGCTTAGTAATTAGATATGCTTATGGAAATGATACTGAAACAGACTAACATATATAATAAAAAGTCCAAGGAAAACAGTTAAATTCCCTTCATTTTAACATCTTGTGACATGGCACTACACATGAAGGAGTTCTAAAACTAAAATATTCTGTTAATCTTTTTGAATGCTTTGTGAGCATTTTTATAGTTACCAACACTGTTTGTTCATAGATACGTAATTTGGAATAAAGCTCATTTCGTCTTTTTGCCTTAATAAAGTCTATTATAGGATGAAACACATAGGTGAGTTAAATACAGTTTTCCTCTTGTTTTCTTTTTATTTAACCATATATCTATATCTATATATCTATATCTATATCTATATATATATATATAGATATATATATATTCATGTATATTTGGGAAGTAGTCTTTCTTTTAAACATGTTTCATTAAAAACAACTGACAAGAAAGATTGTATTATTTTTTTATTCAATTTTTCCACCATTGTTACATGTTTGTTTTTTATAGAACATTTTTACACTCCTTATCTTCAGCAAAAAAGTAACATGCAAGAATATTGGAAAAAATAATGAAAATTTAATAAAATTCTCCTTGTCAGTCAGATTTAACAAAACATATATATATAAGAAATATAATAATACAGTTGAAAAATACAATAAGAATTTCAGAATTTACCAAAATTGTCTGCTAAGAAACATCATATTTAGATTTATCATATTGATTGACCTGTAGTTATCAAATAACTATTTTATGCTGAAATATATTTACCAATAAAAATTATATATATTTTTAAAACAATTGTTGCATTTGGTATATTTATTTTTTGTGAGTTGTACTACACAGTAGTTTTTATCAAACACACGCTGAATGCACTCAAAAGAATAAAAACTATGGACAATTTTTATATTCTTTAACTTCTAAAAATCTCAATGAATGCATGATTAAATCCTCCTTGTTGGTTAAATTTAATACACACATATATATATATATATATATATATATATATATATATATATATACACACACATATAGCTATAATGGTTGGCTGCTCATCTCTGTGCCAGCTCAATTACATCTGTTTATTCAACACCCACAGAGTTCACTTGTGGTTTATACTGCAGATACGCAAAGTAAACATCAGGTACACTTTATGAGAAAGAGCACACCATCTGATATAATCAACAGTTTTAACAAGGATAGTGCACTCAAACTTTGGTCACAACTTGGGACTTTGTGCTAGCACAACCATATATTTATACACCACCTGATGAGACATTGAAGTTTCAATGTCAAAAAAAATGTAATATTTGTAGTGGATATATAAAAAAATTATGTACATGTTCTAAAATATAATTTATATTATATTTATATATAAAAATGGAACAAACCACTTAGTCACTACCTAAGTTTTAACCACACTGGTTTCTTCAGGCAAAGAAATTTTGCCTGAAGAGACCAGTGTGGTCAAAACCTAAGTAGCAAGTAAGAGATGTGTGCTCTGTACTTTAACATATCATTAGCTCTGCATATTCTGTTCATTTGTTTTGATTGTGCATTGAGCACTTTTTTATCTACCATTTGTTGGTTCAACCAGCAACTATTTTACTGATATATATATATATATATATATATATATATATATACATATATCAGTATATTAACATTTATTATCATATAGAATGTGTTAAAAAACTGAACTCAGTATCATTCAAGAAAAGCTGTTATGATAGTCAAAAATGCATTAAGAAGAAATTCAAGCCCAATTATACTGCACAGCTAATCATTGCAAAAATACCAAGAGCAAAGTTCTTCCTTTTTCTTCCCCTCACTCATATTTATGAATGTTCCCCTCTTTTGACATTTCCATTCTCCCTATGCACTTCTAGATATTGGATATGTAAAAGTATACAGAAAATATCTACCATCATAAGAAATTCTTTAAGGTAATAAATTTTAGTTTAATTTTTAGATTATAAATAAGAAATAAGAATACCATTTTACTAAAATACTGAATATGTTGCTTTACTTTTAACTTTATTTTACAATTTGTCTGATGGGCATACAAGTAGCATAGGTTCTCTTCTTATTAGCAGTGATTTATTAAATCAAAATGTAATAAAACATTTTATAACTCCTTGTCAGAACCCGGTTTATTATTTGAGAGAGAAGTAGAATCATTCTTGCAATCTGATCCATAACTTGGAAAATTGAAATCCTTTTAAATTTAAATTGTGAACATTTTATTTTCAAAATTATTTTCAATTATTAAATACTGCATAGAAAAATAATTTGATTAAATATGATTACATCAAAATCCCATTAAATGAAGAAGGCTTTGATTAAAATGTTGAAATGTGTTTCTATGCATCAGTACTCCAAGGGAATAAAAACCAATAGACTGAATAATACAAATAAAAAGAGAAAAGTCATAAATCATTGGTAATTGGTTGTAAAACTGCACCATTAATTGAGACATGATAAAATTACTTCAACAAACAGATTTGTCAATATATTGATGTTTATTCACAACATCCTCAGAATATTAAACTGCTGCTTTCTTTGTGAATCAAAATCAAAATTGAAAAATACCTTTTTCTTTCTTTTTTATATAATCATTTCACCCCTAAGGAAGGTGGAAATGTCACTGGCATGCAGAGGATTACAGAAAGTGAAAGTGAGAGTATTAGAGAGAATTCAAGAAGATAAAAGATGGCAATTGACGTTGCATTTAAATTTTTGAAGATTGTAGGAAACAGAATGGTGTTCCACAGGTAGAAAATGCAAGAATAAAAATTATTGGAGTAGAAGTGGAAGTTGCATTTCGCTATTTCAGCAGTAAATGGGTTGGGACTTAGATGCCAATCTAGAAGCATGCTTAAATTCATGTAGTGGGTGGCACCAGGGAAAAAAGCTTGTCAGAGCAGTTACCATAAAAATATTTCTAGAAAAGACAGGGATGCTATGCCATGTTGGTGAGAAAGTAACTGAAGTTGAAATGCCAAGTTAGGATCAATTACCTTCTAATATGAACTGGACTCAAGTCTTCCAATGACGTATAATGAAATGACAAATATTATTACAAAAATACAACCAAAAAGCTAACCAACCAACCAACCAACCAACAGTACCATTTTTCTTTACATGTCAGCTTTAATTCTATAAATTCCTTATAAAAGTATTTTCTGTTATCATGGCATAACTTCATAGATAAAAACTTGGAATATTATTTCACCCCTGTTAAATGCCAGAGAGCAGTGTTCACATGACCCATAGAGCAGAGACAATTTCTTTCATGGCAACTACAAGACATCTATTAACCAGGGTGAGTTTCATTTCTAACAAATTTAGTTGAAAAGATAAGGAAATTCAACATAAACTGTGCTAATGGTAGTTTCAACCAACACTGCAAATTACTAAAAAACTAAATATTGTTCAAGTCATGTTCTTATCAGATCAAGACTTTCTTATGGATGTCAATTATGGTATCAAAGTCATTCAGAAATATCTAATTCAATAGATTGGATATCCATAGGAAGAAATAGCAGAACAAGAACAGTCTATCTCTAGAGATTAAATAAAGGTACATTTTAAAATTCTCTCTACACATTTTAACTGACATACAAAAAAATGAGAATGTGTTGTACAATATAAAAAAATGTTCACTTATTTTATATAGGTATTTATTAAGCTGCACTTAATCTAGCAGAAGAACATAAGAACTTGGGCACCCAGTGAGTACTCGACTCTCTGCATTAATATGACAATGATAAGCCATTACTCTATGGCAGATGCCCAAGTATCTATATCAGTGTAGCTTGATTATTTTTACAAGTTTTTATTTATGATGACATGGTCACTTACATTCAAAGACAAAATCATAAGTCTGAAGACCATTTCCTTTGATAAATTTTTAAAATTATTGGTGTCAGACATTGAGCTTCGATCTTCAATGAAAAAGACAGAAAATGTGTGGGATAGATTCATGATCACTTACTAGATTAATCTTGAAAGCTAAAAGGATTTACTCAAAAGAGTAGAGGTCAAGAAAGATGTCTGATCAAAAAGAAACAGATATTAATAGAACAGAAATTAAGTAAGACTATTATTTTATGCCAGTCTTCCAAGTGGGTGGGTGTCATATCAGTTTTTTTTCAAATACCTTATCTTCATGCATTTGTTTGTGGTGTTTTGCTATATAAAGTATAGAAAATGTTAATAAATATTAGAAACCTAAATCAGAAATAGCAAACAACCTACCATAAATAAAAATTCTTCATTTTAGGAAAAAATACACTTAATATATTTTGTTATAATCATTTCAGCCAAGCAAACTGATAAAGCAGCCATGAGGTTAGCAAAAGAGAAAGAAACTGAGAAAATGTTATTGAACTGAAAGGACAATAAAAGAACTGGTTTAAAAAATGCTATTTGGTTCAACCTCTGGTTTCAATTTTGAGGTGAAAACTAATATAGGGAAGGTATTTTTTAAAATATTGGAAAAACACTTCCCTATGTCCTCTGAAATGCATAAAACCTTTAACAAAAGTACAATGAAATTGAGTTACAGCTGCACCAGTAACTTGGATAAAGCTGTAAAAAGATAAAACGCCAAGAACTCCAAGGAATGAAAATGATGGTAACTCTTGTAACTGCAGGGACAAGGGCAATTGTATGCTAGATGGGGCTTGTAAAACAGAAAGAACAGTGTATAAAGCTAAGGTAGAAAATTCTAATAAGTAGAAAATGGTTTATGTGGGATGCATGGAAGACAGTTTTAAACAGAGATAGTCTAATCATAGATCTTCATTCAGGTTAGAAAGACACAGGAACTGTACCAGACTCACCAGCCATGAGTGGGAGTTGAAGGAAAAGAACAACAGAAGCCCTAACATGAAATGGAGTATACTTAGGAAGGTCTGGCCTTACAGTGTTGGTGACAAGATTTACATGTTGTGCCAGTAGGAAAAACTGGCTACAGTCACATACCCAGACCAGAAAAATTTATTGAATGATAGGTCTAAGATTATGATGGGGTGCATGAAAGTAAGTTTTGGAATTATATGAACCTGATGAGGGTGTTAGTGTGTGTTTCCCTCCCCTTCTGTGTGAATTCTGACAACTGTGGGTGTGAGAAGGTTCCTTCCTCTCTTTCATCAGGCATGGATGTAAAGAGACTATCCTCCCTTCAGTCATTGTTCAGTTTATCATACATATGTAAGTGTCTTAGCATACTACTTTGCTGAAAGAGACCAGTGTGGTCAAAACCTAGGTAACAAGTAAGTGGTGTGTGTTGTGTTCTTTGACATATTGTCAGCTCTGCATATTCAATTCATTTGTTTCAATTGTGCATTGCGTACTTTTTTGATCTACCATCTGCTGGTCCAACCAGCCACTATTTTACCAGTGTATGTATTTTTACTATTTATTAGTGCATGTATTTTTTATATTTTATCCATAACAATATATATATTGTTATGGATAAAATATAAAAAATACATAATCAACCTAAGTTAATGTGTGCATATTACATTATTAATATTATATTGAAAAAGTTTTGCAACATTTTTCTAACTCATATTTAATGATCAATTAAAAATTCAATTAAGGTAATAGTTTCCTTCGTTTTCTATGATAGAATTCTATCGAGTAGGTAAGTTATTAATGATTCAGACATAAAATTATTTGGGGTTGGAACAAAAAACATCTCTTTATTCTTTTTAACCTCTTCCTAATTGGTGCATCATTTCCCATCCAGGAAATGTTGTAAAGATCTGAAAAGGTGGATGATCTAAAACTTCAAAGCCAAAATCTTTTCCTTTCTGCATTTTGCAATATGTGATTTTGTGTAGTCATGCAAGAGTGAAACACCTTTCTGATTGATCAGTAAAGGTCACTTTTTCCACACAGTTTCATGTGCTTCTGAATTGATTACTATCTCTCAGAAATGACTCTTTCATAACAATTCAATAGTTCATGGTAGATAATACCATTCATATCTAACTGAATACGGAGCATTATGTTCTCAGGGTGTAATCCTGGTTTTCATATAGGCACAGATTTTTTCATTGGTTGGAATCATTATCTCTTTTATTGAATATGGTTATAAAAGACCCACTTTTCCTCATGGGTAATGATCTCTTCCAGAAATAATTTAGTTTTGTCTTTAATAAGTAACTCATCAAACTGTATGGAATCTGTTGGGTATGTTTTGATATTTTATTAAGTACATGAGAATGGGTAATGATTATTTTATGCTTATATTGAACTGTTCTTGCCATATCTCATGCTGTCATTTTAAGATTTGTTTTAATTTCAAATACTAAATTCTGATTTCCAGTTGAATGCAGTTATTTAGAAGGAGTAAAATCTTTTAGGATAGGAATTCTTAACTAAAACTGTGTAAGCCATTCTTGAAATTTCTTGACACTGAATACTTTTTCCATAAACAAAGCAAATATTCCTCCCTGTATTTGAAATTAGTTACCTTCTTTGAAAGCATGCATTTTCTCAAAAATATATCTTCTAAACTCATTTTTCAGAGTCACATCAGATCTAAGTTCCTTTAACTTGACAATGTGTGTGTGTGGCTATGCATGTGTGTAAAATGTACTTTATCTATGTGTTGTGTCCATTTAGAATGTTGCCAATCATGACTTTCCCCAACTTCCTATCCTTTGTAGCTCTTAATAAATTTTGTTTTTTTGTTATCTCTCCAAAATCTTGTTCAGTCATCCATTTACTCAAGTTTGCTAGGTAGGTTATGCATTGTTTTGTTGTGTTCCTCTTGTCTTCAATATTTCCTGTGAGTATTAAATTTTCCAAGCCCTCTTTTCTCATAATGGATCCTAGATATTTCAACTATCTCTTTCTAATTTAAGTATCAAATCATTGCAAAAATTATTTGTCTGATTAAAAAATTAAAAACAATGAAAATCAGTTACAAACTTTCACAGTGATCCAATATGAGTGTTATATATAAAGAAAGGGTCAGTACCAACATGTATGGTCGATCGTGGATCTCCAGGCAACAAATGTAACCATTGAATGAATTTTGCTACTGGAATCATGTAATCATAAATATTTAGTACATAAAGCACTCATACAGAAGTTTGTGTGTGTTCCGTGTTATGCATCATTCCAGTGTTGTGCATCATTGAAGAGATTGTTTTCCGAGTGAATTAATCAAGGAAATATTTCCAAGTGCATTATTGTGTATTTTTCAAAGGATTCATTTAGTATGTTGAATTTATACAAAGATACTGAAATATTATAACTCACTAATAGCGAGTTACCAAAAATTTACCTCATAATAACGTTATAAAAAAAAGTGTACTTTGTCTTTTGGTTTTTTCTAAAACATTGTCATTGCTAACATGTTCAGCCCATAGTATTCTCAACATTCTTCTGTAGAATCTGTTACTTCAATTTTCCTCTTCATCTGTGAGGAGATTGTTCAGTATTCACTACTATACAGGAAGTATTACGTAACAGTTCAGTACTTTTTGTTTCTAACAAAATTTTTCTATTTCTTAATCCACTGCATAGTTTTCAGAAAGCATCTTTGTTATTCCAGTGTGCCTTCAAATTTCAGTGTCTCACTTTCCGTTCTCTGTTAAAGTACTTCTCAGATATAGAAATTGTTGTATTTACTCAATTTTGATATATCCAATTCATAATTTGCATGTTGGTCTGTTCCTTTTACTAAAGAATATTTGAAAAAATGTGTTAGTTTGAAGGTACCCAGTTTGATTATCAGTGCTGGAGCTAAACATGCAGTGCTAACAATGAATTTATTTGTGATTTACCTTTTCAATGAAGAATGAGCATAGAACAAAGATAAATAAGAAAAATATGAGCAGGTCTTTGTCAGGAAAGGCATACAACAATCTGCTCATGCAAGTGTTTATAAATTCCTGGTAAAATGATGTTGAACTGAAGTGCTCTGCAATTATTTGATTAGCAAGCCTTCCCAAGAGATAAACATCAAGTTGATCATATCGGATCAAATATGCTGTACAAAGATTAAATTATTCTAGTGCTCGATGGTGGTAAACAAGGGCATTTGTTCGGTGCAAAATATATTTTCAGTATAGATCAAAGTGTTTTAACATTTGATCTTTGCTTATTGGTAACCATTGAGCCTTGTCGCATCCCATTTTGGTCATACACATTTATGAATATCAATAATGTTTTTTTGTATTTTCAAAGATCAATATTCAGCCTTGATGTCATATTGTAAATTGGCTTTTTGTTTTTGTAGTTCATTCTTAGATCGAGATATATCTATCTATTTATTTCTTCAAATAAAAAGAAATTCAGAAATAATTTTTTTCTTCACTCATGCCATTCTTTAAAAGTTATTTATTTCTAAAAAAGCCTGGTCAGTAAAGATTGTAATTATAAAGAACTCATTTGAAAGTGGATATTGGTAATGAATACAGAAAAAATACATATCTCTAATAAACTTACAACCTTAGAATGTTGTCTGAAATTCTGAGAGAAATTGTTTCATTATTGTAGATAGTACTAAAATAAATGACTGCAGTTTTTTGTTTTAATCTCCAACCATCTTAAATGTATGCACTTCCTTGAACATTATACAAAAGAAAAAACAAAATTACTCTTCTAGACTAAGTAGATTTATTTTATAAAATAAAGTGTTTCAATTATTCTTTATATTTAAACTATTTTCTTCATCTATAGTTTTAAACATAATTCTGCTAGTCCATACTTTGGCCATTTTGTTTAGATGATGACTTATCTTTATTGTTCCTTATGAGATATATAAAATTTTATATATCAAAACAATGTTAGGTAAATGAATGAGAAAGTATGAAAAATTCTGTGTAATGTTTTTAATCCTCCAAAAATACTCTATCAGACTAAAGTAATGTTTTTGTTGATGGTAATATATACAAAAAGATTTAAATTTAATAATTCAAAATTTCAGCTTTCCCACATATTCAGCCTTTTCTCTCAGTATATATTAAGTTGTTAGAAAAGTAACGGCCAATTTCAAAAAATTATTTTTGATGAATAATGAGTTCTTACAATAATTGTCTTCATTTTTTTCTTTTTTAATAATTATAATTCATATTTTCAAAAATATTTTTTAAATTCTTCAAAGCTTTGTTGCAGTTATATTATTAAGTTATGAAGTAAAGATTATCTTTATTAATTGAAAATTTAAAAGCTTAACACAAATCTTTGAGCCAAAGATTTTTAAAATAATTTTTAATTTTTTTGTGTGTGTAGTAAGGTTTTATTTTTAAGTATGGTATTTCATGTGTGACATTAAAATGTCATATGTTTCACGGTTTCTTCTCCTTACATGAAAAACATTTGGACAATTATGTCAATTCTGGTCAACCATACTTAGCACATCTGGCTGTCATCAATCACTCAGCATGTTAGAAAGATATGACCTACATGATTAAGAAATACTTTTATTCTAAATTTCATGCTATAAATAACTAGCACTTGTTTCAAATCAAATAAATTTAACTTTAAATTTGCTAATTTTCTAAAAATAACATGTCACAGATGTATATTTCATTTTTGCAAAAGTTTTCAAACTGAGAATTAACTTTTGTCTATAAATCCCTCAATCTGACAAAAAATGGACAAAAACTCTCAAAAAGTTAAGATTTTAATCAATATAATTTCTATTTGAAATACATCAGATTATTTTGCTTAATGGAAATAGTAAATTTAATTATTTAGCTTTCAATTAAAGCTAAAATGAAAGCTTTTATTTTTAAAAATTCACTTAAAACCTTAGGTATTAAAAATAATATACACCTAAAGATCATCTTACAAAATCAGTGCTTCACAATCTTCAAATATAGCTAACAAATGATTCGTGCAGGTTACGGAAATGGTGCCCTGAATACACAAATATGCCAAAAGTTGTTTATAAAGTTACACAATGTTTCACGGTTTGATAGAACTGTTGAGGTGTATGATATAAACAGAAAATAATCAACTATTATGCAATGCAAGAGTTAGGAAACATCATCAAAATATTCATGATCATCATCATAATCAACAACAATAATAATCCTCCTCCTCCTTGTGTCCCTTCAGAATTTCCTGCTCTTTGTAGTTCTTTGTAAGTTTTATCTCTATATCTCTTAACCCCATTTACTATTTACGCAAACCCATTAGGTAGGTTATGTACTGCTTTCCTCTGTCCCTCTTGCCTGTCCTCTAAGTCAAATTTTCTAAGCCCACTTTCTTCATCATGTCATTTTTGTTTCCATTTTCTATAAACTTTCATACTACTCTCATGTTCAGTCCATGGTATTCTCAGCATCCTTGAGTAGAAACATATTTCTGTGACCACAAGTGTTTCTTTCATCAGGGATGTGATTGTCCAGCATTTACTGCCATACTGAAAATCATTCTTACAACAGTTTGACTGTATTAATCATCTTGATGTTTGACTTGACATAATTTAGGGGAAATATTTTTTTCAATCAGATGTGAATCTTTCATTTCAAAAAACAAATTGTGTCATCACCAAATATATTGATGAAATCATTATTTTTTCTTTGAGTTGCATGTGCTCTCCATTTTAGATGTTGCAAACTGTTGAAAGCCTGTAAGTGATGAGGTTTCTTTTGTATGGTACAGTTCTTTGCATATGATGCTGTAGCACCAGTTTGTATGGTTAAAGAAGGATGGTCCTCACTAAGACCTACAGGCTTCATTCACTCAAAGCCACCTTTAATGAGAAATCCAAGAGAGTGGTTTTGTAGCAACTTACAGTGTTGGATGTAACTGATCCCAGTGTAGACTATCATGCATTCAATTTCCTTATCAAGTTCACTAAATTGTTATAACTGATCCATATGGCAAGGTATTTGTAGTGTTTAGTATTTACTAATTCCACATCCTGAATTTATATATATATATAAGATGGACTTTCCAACCAATTGATTTCAACATATGAGAACTAAAGAGTTCAGTTTAGAAATGAACAGCTAGAATTAATCTATATTGATAATTCAGTTATAATGGAGAAGACTTGCTAAACATAATTGCCCACACTTTTTAAAATAACATTGAAGAGATAAATGGCATACAGTTTCCCTCAAAATCTCTAAACAGTCCTCTTCAGGTTTGAATTCAGAGTATTCCTTCTAGACTGGCTGCTACATCAGACAAAAAAGCGCAGGCTACCTTGATATTTAAACCATAGCTGGAGGGAGATGGATATAAATGCAAAGTGAATAAAATTAAATTGACTGGAATTTGAACTCAGCAATTTTACTTTCCACACAAATACAAAGAGCAAAAATGCACATATGCACATACACACACATATATATAAGTACATGATGGGAAAGTTGCTTTCAAGAGTTCCCAGATTACAAAAGAAAAGCTGAAAGAAATATCCAAAAGGAAACTGATGTGGAGTTTCCAGACCATATATGTGACAAGCATGACCTCAATGTCTTCTGAACTATTCTGTCTTCCCAATTTCATTTATAAACCTCTGATTAACCTGTAGTGTGTTTTTCAGGCACTTTCCAAAAACACCATATGTCAATATTGCCCTATCTTCAGACGTCCCCTTCCTGTGTGTCTATGTGTCATTGATGTAAAAGTGCTTGAGTGTTACAGAATTGAAACAACCATTCTGAAATCTAGGTTGTACTGGAGTGGTTAATTTGACTGCTTGAGCAATAGCAGGATTCCAAAATAGATTTTGTATGGAGATCTTGTTGATGGAAAGTGACCATCTCATAAACCAAAGAAGCATTATAAGAATGGATTCAAAGAATCACCAAAACTTACAAATACCAGTACATATGACTCATCCTAGTCTCACGCATATGATTGTAACACTTAGCAGAAGTAGGTTCATGATGGAAAGATTGCTTTCAAGAATTCCCACATTGCAAAAGAAAAGGTATAAGAAGTATCTAAAAAATAACTTGATGTGGAACTTCCAGATGACATACATGATCTCACTTGGGATGTTAGTGGCAGGAGATATCTGAATAAAGCAGGAAAATTAAGTTATATGCAAAGTAATTGTACCAGAACACAGACCAACAATAAAATGGCATTAAGTACTGCAAATTCATGTCACATTTGCAGAAAAGTTTACAAGTCAGCTGGTGAGGTGAAAAGACCTGAAAACTGTTGCATATATTGACCTAATGACAAAAAATCTATGTCTCTCATGACTGGCAACTTAATCTCTGAAAACTTTACAGCCATACACGACACAACTAAATTTTACAATATTTTGGTCATACTCGACAACTGGATGACAGCTAATATGTGTGTGTATATAAATGGCCAAAAAACAGATATAGGTGTATTCATTTTTATATACACACAATTACATGCCTGTGTAAATTGACAAAGTCTGGTAGGATTGTAAATTGTTTTGCCTTTTGTTATGAATAATGGTCTTCCAATCTTGAAATCATGTCTACCATTGGTGTCTTCATCTGATTAAGATGCTGGGAGCAGTACTGCTTTAATGCAGACCATTTTAGTGCTTGTGTATATGTGTGTGTATTTATGGGTATATGTGTGCACCTATGTTTTTGTGCATGCATATGTATACAAGTGTATATTATAATTAAATAGAAGACTCTCTCATCAAAGAACTGGTTCTGATTACCTAAGCTTCTCAAGACTGCAACAATAATCATGCTGCTTCCCTTTTCATGTTTTCTATCTTTCTGATGATTACAAACATTAAAAACTAGTAATTACTAACTAATGAGTTCATCAATATAAAAAAACAAACCATTTATTGTCAAAAGATGGAATACATTTTTTCTTATGTCAGGATGCTACTTTTAAGCTTTTCATGCCAGAAATAAGATGGCATCATTAAGGGTTCAGATCCATGTGAGGATTATTTTCAAATTTTATAACATCCAAAAATTGCCTAAGAGAACATTTGTATTCTTGTAAAATATGCTAGAACTGGGAAATATATATATATATATATATATATATATATATATATATATATAAATTTTAAATGTTCTGGTGACTTACGAAATGGATTAACAACTAACATGTTTTAATTTATTTTTAATAGATACTTGTATTTGAGTAGATACTCTGTTTTAAATAAAACAGTGTACTTATATGCATATTCTGGTTGTGCATTGTGGTGCAGTGGATATTGGCTTGGAACAAGAAATCAAGGAGCCAAATTTGAATTCTAGTTGAATGCCCTGCATTAACCTATGTGGAAAAGGTATTAATCCATCCTTTTCCTCCAGTTATGGTTGAAATAACAGGACAGATTGAGTTCTATAGCCTTGGCTGGCAACCAACTTCCTACAGAAATTAATGGCAACCTACTGTGAAATAAACTTGTGCCCAATCAGTCATGTCTCTTTCAAGACACGATTGCCTAAGCATGTGTCACATATGGCACTTAACTGACTGACTTATATATATCTACTGGCCTGAATATTTTTGAGAAATTTTGTTAGGAAAATATGTATTCATATATATTTGAACCAGTCACCTCTAACAACACAGGGGAAGCTCTAACAACACAATTGATCTAACGTCTTAGGCCACGTGAACATGACTTCACAGTCTAAATGTAGCTGAATCAAACCTTATAAATACAAATTTCTGATTTTTTTTTTTTTTTTAATTGTGTTACCCCAAGCAAGGCATTCCACTGCCACTATAGCACAGGGGGTTACATAGAGGGATTGGGTATAGGAAATGTCAGAAGGAGGGTGATAGACGACTTAGGATGTACATAGGAAGAGAGTTGGAGAGAGTGGGTGTGAGTTAGTGTGTTAGGAGGTGTCTATTGACCTTACATTTAAACTCCTGGAGGTTGTAGCCGTTGGGGAGCAAGCATGCGGTAGGGAATTCCACAGGCAGGAAGTGCGAGGAAAGAAGCTGTTGGAGTAGAAATTGCGGTTACATTTCATCGGTTTCACTGTAAAAGGGTGGGACCTAGTTGCCAATCTAGTATCTCATGCAAATTCACATCTGGGGGGCACCAGTGATTTAAGTTCGTCAGAGCAGAAGCCATGAAAGTATTTATAGAAGAGGCACAGGGAAGCCACGTCACGCCGGTGAGAGAGATACTGCAGGCGGTCAGCCAAGTTGGTATCAATCACATTACAGATTCTTTGCTGTATTTTGTCAAGAACTCCGAGGAGAATAGAAGGGGCACCCGACCAGATGTGGCAGCAGTGCTCAATACACGGGCAGATGGTGGATTTATATAATTGCAGAATAGATTCAGGCAGAAAGAATTTCCAGGCCCTGCACAGAGAGCCGACTTTCATAGCTGAGGATTTAGCAATGGATTCGACATAGACATTCCACTTGAGGTCCGCTGAGAGTGTCAGGCCAAGCAGGCGTAGTGATTTACTCTCTGGGAGGCAAGCCTGTTCCATGCTAATGGGAGGGAGGTGCAGTTGTCTGTGGTGGTTAATTGACAGCAGCTTCATTTTGGAAGAATTGAATTTAACGAGCCATTTCTTACCCCAATCCACCACGGATTGGAGGTCCTTCTCAAGCTTGCCAGCAAGGATCACCTTGTCACCTACACCAGATTTTTGATCGTGGCAAGAGTAAACTGTGGTATCATCGGCATACATGCCTACTTGTGATCTTATGGTATCGGGGAGATCATTGATATTTTTCTCATAATATTCAAGTATATAATAATGTTAAAAAATATATATATATATATATATATATATATATATATTGCAGCAACCTTTCTTCCAAACATCTTTCATGAAATACGGCCTAAAAGGGAAATTTTATTAATTTTTGATGAAGTTTTTCTAGCATCATATGATTTTACTGTTGTTTTGCAGTAAAAGAATATAAAAATTGCCCATAATATTTATCACCCAAAGCATTACAGAAGTAGCCAAAAGTGCTTTGGATGATATAAAATTAAATACAAATTTTATATTTATTAAAGGAAAAATGTTAGGATGCTGGAAAAATTTAATAAAAAATTAATTAAATCATCCTTGTTAGGTGTATTTAATCAAAGATTATATAAATATGTTTGTATATATCTATGTATGTATGAGGCCAAGAGGTTATAGCATTTGCTTTCTGTTCATGAGACCTAGGTTTGAATCTCACCATGGTTCATTTATTTGGAAGGTGACTTCTTGATGTTATCAGTCCAGAGGAGGCAATCTCAGCATGCAGCATCTTTGGGAAGTGCCAGGAAACCAAACCATGGATTGACCCTAGCCTTGTGAGTGAAATTGGCTAGATAGAATCCTTTGTGAGCCATCAGTTGTTGGGCTAACACAATGACATAAGTTATCATGTCCGAGGGTTTGAGTACACTGGCTTTGTTCAGATTGTTGATCACAGAAATGGAAAGTAAGGTCAGCTCAGCATAGTTGCAGTATAAACCACAGGCGGGCACTATGGGTGTTGAACAAACAGAAATGTGCCTGAGCAAGTGTCTGGAAGACAGGTATTCCCAGATGTTAGTG
This sequence comes from Ascarosepion bandense, assembly GCA_037127315.1. Classification (NCBI taxonomy): domain Eukaryota; kingdom Metazoa; phylum Mollusca; class Cephalopoda; order Sepiida; family Sepiidae; genus Ascarosepion; species Ascarosepion bandense. Next base: position 383,678 of record JBBBDQ010000477.1, read on the forward strand.
ACCAGCCTTCATGTATGTATGTATGTAAAATAACTGGCTACTTCTTTTTTCAAATACATTTATTTGCTAGGTTTAGTAAGTATAATTTTATTCAGGCATAACATTTCTGCTTCATCTGTCAAAAACTCCAATAAGGAAAGAAAAAAGACTGTGTTACACAATTTTCCATTTGGGAAGGCCCAATTGCCTTGAAAATCAGCAATGACAGAAGTTATATCATTGTGATAAGATTAATGATCTTGCCATCAGGATACTTAAATTGTACATAGCACAGACAATTGGCAATTGTCATCTTTGTCATTTTATTAAGGCTGTCTGATAAGAATATTCCAAACAAGCATTGTGCAACTTATGTATAAATATAAACAAATATGTACCATAAGGTTTTGGAAATTGAGAAGGGAACCACCTTCTCCACCCTGAAATATTTGATGGCTGTCCTCATACAGTGAGTGGGGATGGGCAGCCATCATATATATATATATATATATATATATATATATATATATATATATATATATTGTCCTATGTTAATGATTGATGATTGCATAATGCATGAAGCTTCGAGTCATGCCATCGACATAGAACATTATGTATATTTTTTAATATATATAGAATTCCTCTGTTCATACTACATTGGGCAATGTTTTATTACCACCTGAACAATAATATTATGCATATGTGTACCCTCATATGTATATTTATTAATTCACACACACACACACACACACACACACACACACACACATATATATATATATATATATATATATATATATATAAATAATTATTTTTGTATGGTTGACTTAACTTTCTATTGGTTAACTGAGTCTTACCCACAAGAACGTTCTTAATTCTGTTCTTATGCCTCCAATTAACTGTCTGAAAAGGGTAGGGTAACAAACTGTTTTAATATTTCCATAAAAATCATTTCCAATACAAATGGCTAAACATCACCTGATGAAGTACAATTAACAGTACTGAAACACAGTAGCTTTTGTGTAGGAATGTAAAATATTTTTATTACAATTACTTATGTTAAAAATATGACAATAATAATATTGCTCTACTTTGTATTGAGCACTTTTAAAAAATAAATGCTCCAAACATTTACTCCATTTGTACAATGGACTTTGGCATTAAACAATATAACTCTTTCCACTGTCTGCAAAAGTAGCACAAAGTAAATTTTAGTTGTTAATTATATTCTTTTTTTCTGATTATTATGGCATCATTATAATTTGCGTTATTGTCATTATTTGAAGTGGGGGCAATAGTAGCGAGATCACTAATGAGGTAGAACGTAATAAGTTGTTGTTACTGTCTTTTGTCACTTGTAATGCAAAGTAGATTGATAATTTTAATTAAAGAAATTACTTTGCTTTATTTTTTTTCTTATTAGTCATCCTCTCTTCATCTCATTATTTTTGTCAGTAACTTTGTTCATTATCATTTTCACTGGTGTCTGATATTTCAGTTTGGTTTATATTCTCCTGTCTTGGAGTTGTTCCTGCTTCTTTCCAACCTCTCTTCAGGTTTTATGTTATCAGTTCTAATCATTCTCACTTTTCTTATAAGTAAAGCATTCAGTTAAGCAAATTTTAATAAGTTTTAATGAAATCAACGTTTATTAATGAAAGAAGTATAAGCTTCTTGAAATTCAAATATTCCAAATCCACTTTTTACAAAAGAAATACTTTTCCACAAATTGAAAATGCTGAAAAAATCTGATTCAGAATAATATCTTATTATACATATCTATATTTATATATATTTTAAGAAAAGATAGAGAGATAGATATGAAAAGACTTAGATAGATAGATAGATAGATAGATAGATAGATAGATAGATAGAATCAGGGTGAACATAGAAATCAATTCAGCAAGTGATTAGCAGTTTTATGGCTGAGCAATCATCAGAATATGGTCTGATGATCACTTTTTGTCTCCACATTATTTATATGTAGATATACTTTATCCTTGATATTGAGTACTTTTCTATCATAGATATACATATATATATATATATATATATATATATATATATATATATATATATAGTCACCCGCAGACAGATCTGTTTTACTGTATCACAGCTCATGAGTATGGTTAGACAGCCGATTGCTTTTTACCCAGGATTGAAACCCGACCGAATTGGCGTCAGTCAGCAATTTTACCTCTGAGCTACAGGCACTTGGTAGAAGGAGACAAGACCTTTTAGCATGTATGTTATCATTATACAAGCCCAATAGCTGGGAGTGAGCTAATTCATTGCTGAATGAATGATGCATAGATGCCAGAGTAGCTACTGTTTTTCAAAGTCTATCATTCTTCCAGAGTGCTCAATCAGGGTGTGAGAGCATAAGTCTAATTCACATGATTGTCATTTCCAACAAGGTGAGGCACCTCCACATTATTCAAGAGCAGTCCATTAGTATCTTGATAAAACATTTCCTGAAAAATGAATTAGCCAGCACATTCACCTGACTTGACCACAATGGATTTCTTCTTTTGGGGAGTATTCAAGGACAAACTTTACAGTCAAAAACCAAGAATTGTTGGTGATTTTGAAAAATTACATGCATTTCAAGAAATTAATTCACAAAGAGACTTGTGCAAAAATATTTGTTGAAAGTGTGAGGGTAAACTTCAAAGCTGTGTAAATTGGAATGGATAACCATTTGAGCACATTCGTTGATAAAATTTTAGTGCTTTTGCAGTATTGTTCACAATAAAATTTAAGTGTTAATGTAATAAATGTAAATATAATTGTATGTGATCTCAAAGTAAATGTTATCTTTTACTCTCCTCTTATTTTGGACTATATATATATATATATATATAGAGAGAGAGAGAGAGAGATGTGTGTGTGTAAAATTTCCAATATACCTAGTGATATATATATAAAAGAACAATATGAAGAAAGATAAGTTAAGTCTTCCTTATGTCTTTATTCATATTCTTAAAAAAATTATATTTATGAGAAAAAGAGTGCTAATTATTAGAAAAAAACTGTTATAGAAAGAAAGTGTGAACAGAAAAATTAATACTGATGACTATTAGACAATCTAAAAATCACATGACACATAAAACTGACAGCTACTATGCAGTGTTGATTCCTATTTTCAATCTCTCTCTCCATATATATATATATATATATATATATAAAATATCCTATGTCGATACCACAAATTGGAATTTCATGCACTATATATATATATATATATATATATATATATATATATATATATATATATATATATATATATATATATATATATATATATATATATATATATATATATATATATATATATAGATTGGTAGAGAGAAAGAGAGAGATAAAAATAATCAATTACAGCATCTGTCTCTATTTTGAGATAATGGTCATACCATGGTTGGTCAAGATCACCAGGTAGTGAGATTGTAGTGAGCTCTCCTGGGTGCAAACTTGGCCTATGATGTATTGATGCCTTGCACTGCCCAAGCATTAATGTTTCCATCTCAGTGAAACTGACAAGAGCAAAAGAAATGCAGGGCATTGTGTTTGGGGCCAGCCTGGCTACAGGACTTGCAAGAAGTCTGTCAATGTTGACAGCCAAACACCTTAGGGAGCCACACTGGATTTTCTATCTAAATTCACTTCCATAGTCTTTTCCATATTTGGTTATAGCTGCAAGACAGAGGTCATTCGAATTCAGATTTTTCATTCTCTTAGACTGGCTTTTACTCAAAGCAAGAAAGTTGAATTATATATATTAAATATTTACATGTATAATTTAACAATTTTAATTTCATGTAGTCTACACATTTTTGTGACTCAGTAAATAAAATTAAGTAAGATTGGCAAAGTTTGGTGTCTCTAAAAGAAAACCTTCATTATTTTGCATGAAGATATCTGCAATCTGTACTGTAGTACATCAGATGTATTATACGGAGAGACATCTTTGGACACAACACTGGTAGATCCCCAACAATACTGGGCCACTAATAGTCCACATATTTCACTCTAGCAGAATGTAAATGAGGCCAGTAGAACCAATCCAATAAAAGCAGTAATCAGTGAGCTCTTGAAACAGTTTACACTTGTCACTTTGACACTCAACACAATCTATGAAAGATTTTAGGATATATTTGGTGACAAAATAGTTTAATTTACTTAAGTAACACAAGTTGGCTTGAATATTTCAAATCTAAGGTAAAGAATAAAATTCATTTAGAGGGATTTTCTTAAGGTTATACTTCATAGTGTTCACACATATTTTCTTTCATGGACTTTATCAGTAATTGATTGTTGTCAGCATTCTTATTCCTCATTTTGTCTATGTAATCATTTTGGTCAGAGTTCACATTTTCAAACCCTTTTGTGGTCCAGGATTTTCACAGTAGCAGAAACAATTTCAATTTAAATTCTCTTAGTTATTTCTTGAAGTACCATAAACACAAAAACTTATTTTTTTGAAAACAGGCAAAAAAGAAAAAAATATTTACTGTGCATCAATAACACATAAAAATTAAATCTGATTTTAAGAAAAAAATATATCTTGACATATTTCCAAATGTATTGTTCTACTTCCATATTGAGCTGCATTTAATTTCTCAAATGACATGCAAGAAATGATAGCAAGAAGTAACATCTGCACTATAATGATTCATTATCATAATAATTGATAAAGTGACATATCATAGCACAATTTCTGTTAAGGAAATACTGCAAAAATACTCTAACTTGGAAAATAAAGTAATCTGTTAAACAATTAAGTAAAAATGAACAAAAATGTCCTTTGAAGAGAGATAATTTCAAGTCAGTTAATTATGGAGTCATTTTTTAATAACTTTAAGAAAAAAATAAGAAGGACAAGCCATTTTTTTCTTTTAGCCATGATAGTATAAAGTGTGTAACCATGGTTAAATGCAAAATAAGGGACAGAATTGTCTAACAAACAGAATTGACAAAATTGGCAATAAGCAATAACAAGAAAAAGAAAACAAAAGAACAAAATAAACTATAATATAAAGCAAGCAAGCAATATTTTTGGCAAAGTGTTCAAGGCCAACATCAATGCTGAAGTGGTTCAACATCTCACAGCCTACTGCCTATTCTTTGACAGACAGTATGGCTTTCACTTTGCCAGGACTACTGCTGACATGCTAATGATTATCACAGAGTATATATATCAGGTTCTCTATAAGAATAGTGAAGCTCCAGCTGTTGCCCTGGATATCTCCAAATCATTTGAGAGAGTCTTGAATGCTGACCTTCTGCACAAGCTACAGGGCTATATAGTATAACTGGACGCTTGTTTGACTTAATCAAATTGTTCCTATCAAATCACGTAATGAAGGTCATATTGAATGGGTATGCTTCCAGATCCTATCATATGAATGCAGGTGTCACTCAAGGCTTTATCTTAGGTCATACACTTTTTCTGATTTCTTCCTGATGTAATCAAATCCCAAGTAGGCATCTACACTGATGACACTACCATTTATCCTCACTTTCATAAGAAATCTGCTGAGGCTGACAAAGCAAACCTTGCAGCTGCTCTAAAAAAGTACTTCCAATTTGTTGTGGACTCGGTTAAGAAATGGCTTATAAATTTGAATGCTTCCAAAATGAAGCTACTATACCTTAACCACCATAGACAATCCTTTATACCCCAACATCAGCATGGACCTCACTAGTCTCCCTGAAAGCAATACACTGCACCTCCTTAACCTCACTCTCACAGCCAACTTCAAGTGGAATGACTACATTGAATTAATAGCTAAATCTACTGCTAGGAAGTTTGGAACCCTGTGTTGAATCAGGAAGTTTTTCTCATCTAAATCCATCATGCATGTATACAAATCTACCATCCACCCATGCATTGAATACTGCTGTCATATCTGGTTAGGTGCCTCTGCTCTTCATCTTGGGGTTCTTGACAAAATTCAAATGAGAACCTGCTATGTAGCTGATCATGACCTGGCAGCTCAACTCCAGTCACTTTCTCACCAACAAAATGTGGCTTTCTTTTGTCTCTTCTACAAATACTTTCATGGATTCTGCTCTGACAAGCTTAGCTTCTTGGTGCCCCCTCTGCACAAATTTACTTGAGCTACTAGACTAGCAACAAGATTTCACCCTTTTACAGAGAAAACAAGTGTAACTACAACTTCTCTAGTAGCCATTTTCTCGCACTTTCCACCTGTGGAACTCCCTTCTGTCTACTTGCTTCCCTGACAGCTACAATCTCCAAGATTTTAAATGCAATGTCAACAGTCATGTCTTATGTCCTTGATTCCTATCAGTTCCCCTGGCACCCAATACCTTGTTCTTCTCCCTTTACACTTTACTTTCACACAGATCTCTTCACACCAGTGGTCCCATCCTTTTCTTACCCATTCTCTGACACCTACTGTGATCTGCTCTCCTTTCTTTTCACTCTCCTATTATGTAACCCTCTGCACACCAGTGGCAGTACTGCCTTGTTTGGGATGAGATGATTATAAAAAAACTGCAAGACAAAGCAACTGTATATGGCAAAAATTTCCCAAACTAAGAATTACCAATGACAGACAAAAGCAAGTTTGAACAAGTGAACTTACCATTCAGAATTCAAGACAAGACAGACCAAGCCTGAATCTGATGAAACTGAAGATCAGCCTATTTTATTGGCTAAGAAAAAAATCCCAGCATGCATTTGTATGCTTCTCCCTATAAAAAGGAAGGGAAAGTGTTTTGCAGTCATTTCTATGAATTGAAACAAACACAATATAGAAAAAAAGATTATAGCAGCAGTGTGAAATGATTCAGAGTTAATTTTTTCTGAAATTCTTGTATTTCAGTATTTTTTATAAAAAGAGTTTGTGATATAATGTTACTTTTATAACTATTAGTTGTATATATATTGAATTATATATTAAAAAAGAGACATCCATCAGCCTCCTGAGACTATAAAGTCTACTAGAGTCAGTTAGTTAAGTGCCATACATGATAGATACTTGGGCGATAATGTCTTGAAAAGTATCAAGCGAATACATGTGATAGATACCTAATTAGACACCTGTTTTTCTTCAATACTCACATAGCTAACCTGTTTATCTGCAGCTATGCTGAGTTTATTTTAGTTACATTTTTCTAGGAAAGAGTATATAATCTGGTGTGATCAGTAGTTGAACAATTTTATAGAGTGAGTGGCCATGGTTAAATGTAAATAAATGGTAGAAGTACGAACAAACAAAATTGATAACATTTGCAATATGCAATAAGCAACAAGACAAGGACAAAAAATAGTATAAAGAATGCAAACAGTTTATGCAAAGCAAAGCAATAGTAATAAAGCAAAAAGTTCCAACAAAAAGAATTGTTGATACACAAAAGCAATTTTGGACAAGTGAACGTAGCAATCTGACTTCAAAACAAGACAGACTAGGATTGAGTCAAATGAAATCAAGAATTGGCCGATTTTATTGGTTAGGATGAAATCCCAGCATGCATTTGGGTGCTTCTGCCTTTGGGGAGGGGAAAAGTGTTTTGCAGTTATTTCTAAACAGACTGGAACCAAAATATAAATATGATCTTTTAATAAAAAATAATAGTAATTAAACTTAATGATAATCAGTATTACAAGATAGTTTCAATATAAATTCAATAAATACAAAACGATTTGACATTTAAAAGAAGAGACTATCAAAGATGGCATTTAAGTGAGTTTAACCCCACCTCCCACATAAAAAAAATTACAGTTTATCCTCAAGTGGTTTACTTCTAAAATATCCTAAAATGATCTGAAACTAAAGTTCAAAAGAATTATTCCCTTTTTGCTAATTACTCTTAAATCCTTTGAAATGCTCCCAGAAGATAATCTGACACTTTCTTTCAGTTCACTGTTTAAAGTTTTAGGATTATTTTCCACTACAGGCTTGAAATTATCTTCCCTGATTGATACTTGGTCTTTCTATTTCCTGAATCTCTCAATTAAATCTAAAGTTGGAAAACTTTTTTAGGCTAGAATCTCACTGTTGGTTCATTAACATCATTGTCATGAAAGGTAACATTTATATTCTTTGCAGCTATCACCTTCATTATGGCCCTGGTTGAACCCATGTGATATTATCTATACTAATATTTGATTAGTTCGTATGTATAACTATTAAACTTTTCTACTTAGGATCAGAGTTTAGTATCTGATTAATTTTGAAATTTTGGATGCCTAGTCTCAAGAGACAGAACCTAGCCAACCTTACACAGTTTTATTTCCCTTTTGTTTCTTTTTTATTACTATTGTTTTTATATACAATAGAATAGGAAAATGATTCTCTTCAAGGTGATCTGTGTTATTTTGCAACAATGTTTGGTTAATTAGTAAATACTGTTCAGTGTTTGACTTTAAGTAAGACTCACCAAAAGAATTATATACATTTTTGTTTGAAAAATAAGAGTATTTTGAAACTTCAAGATTATGTAGTGTTGAACAAATATAATGTTTATAAAATCAGTTTCGGGTTCATTGTCCTCCTATATGGCAGCAAATGTTAGACATCATTAAAAGAAAAATAGGAAACATATTTAGCTTTAAGAACTTTTTAATATAAATGTGTATATTTTGTATAAATGTGTATATTTTGTATAAATGTGTATATTTTATATAAATGTGTATATTTTATATAAATGTGTATATTTTAAATGTGCAAAGTAACTAGCTGCAACTGGAAATATTTAAATCTCTTTTCCTGGAAGGAATTTATTGTTGAAATAATTATAAAAAAATTATTTTTAATAAACATTATGCTACACACATTGTAGCAAACCTCCTTCATTCCCTTCATGACTCCTGGTGAGATGTAAGTTCCATCGAAGAATCTTCTTCTCATGAACTGCTGCCTTGCAGAACCAAATCCCAGGAAACTGCTTCCCAAATTCCCAAGTCTAGGGTTAAATTTCATCTTCTGTGCACATCTACATAAGTTGTATGGCTGTACCTTTTACTCTGTAACCTTCTACCCCAAATAGCCCCAGGGCCTCATACAGGGTGAACACTAGTGTAAACAAAAAAAAAATATATTCAATGAATTTATCCCCATATAAAATCTAATATTATCTAATATTATGACATTGCATATTTACTTCAGCCACTTTCCTACTGACATGACATAGCTTCCCTCTATCTTTTCTATATTTTCATAGAAATTGTACTAATTCTCCTCCTTGGTACCTTGACTATATGAATTTAAGTGTGCTACTAGATTGGCAATTAAGTTTCATCATTTTACTACTGAAATAGTATTGTTAAAAAAAATTGTATTGTTAAAAAGATGTAACCATAAGTTCTGTCCTAATTTTTTCTCCTCTAACATCACTCACTTATCAAGTCTCTTATTTCCATGTTACCTATGATATTCAAAAATTTAAATACAACATCAATCACCAATCTTTTTGAAACATGTTCTTTCACTGACCTTTCTCTTCAATAAGAGTAATATTGTGACACTAGTTTGCTAATCATTACTCGATGGTGAGGTGACAAGAAGTATTTTTTAAGATAAGTTTAATCCAACACAAATATCTGAAACATCTGCACACAGTGAAGATAGAGCTACCTACAGTATGATCTGTGTGATTGACCACTGTTCCATGATCAGATGTCATCTTATAATATTTAACAATGTTTAGCTAAGGATGAAATGAAGCTGCAACTATGGACCACCAGTGGCATGGTATGGGTTATTTTTTTTGAATAACTCTTTGCTAGCTTACAAAAGATGAACAATTTCTTTGTTGGCTTGTTTTTTGGCCCAACTTGTAGGCTGAATATATCCTAGTATGGATAGCCTTGTTCTTCATTCTTATTTTGCACTTTTTGTTTAATGGGAAACCATATTGAATCAGTGGGGAGGTTCTTTTCAAGAGATAAAATTTGTGTCACCTCAAGTAAAGCTAGCTGAGAAAGATTATGATAGGCATCTTGAAATTGGAAAGGAAAGCTGTACTGTCAGGGGATATGATAGGCATGCAAGGATTGGGTTATTTTAGCCAATCAACATCTATTTTTCATGTCAGTTTTGGCCAGCAGTGGAGGCTTTCACTTGTTTCTTGCCAGTTTTATTTATTTATTTTTTGTTGATCTCTCTTCTACCAGTGTTTACCTTTTTTTTTTTGTTGTTGTCTTTTTATGACTTGATTTTATTTGGATTATGCTATACTACACCTACTGAGAGCTAGACTAGCTGTTGTGGGAACAGTGGTGTGCAGAGGTTTGGTGATACCCTGGGTCAACTCTTTGATTGCATACCTCTAAGACTCAAATAGGGGTGACTATAGAGCTTAGTATTGAGAAATGTGAGAAAGGAAGGCATTTTAAATTTGTAAAACAGATTGAACAGGAAATAAACACTTTATTCAAATTAAACTAAATGTTAAGATTCAAAATATTATTTTGTAATTATTTTTATTTCTGATGCTATGGACATCTTTACATCAACAAGATATAACAGAGAACTTACAAAAAATAAGAAGAATTTTCACCTTTAGATTGGATACCCTCCTGATATGGATACACATTCTGTGCCCCCTTCAGCATGCTACTGTGTAGGAATAAGCATGAGATTAATTTGTTGTTATAGGTTTATTCCTAGACATTATAATTTACTAAGTTTAGTCATTTTACTTAGTTTCTACTTAAGTTTAGTAATTTTTGAGACATATAATAAATTAATGAGACTACAAACATTCCTAACTATACTTTTTTCATATTGAAATATTTAACAAAGGAATTGAAATGACATTCAAAATATATTTTGAAGGAAATTTAGAAAGCAAAAGAAAACCTTTTGGTCAGTTTAAATCCTATTTTTTCATGAAGAACTGGACATGGAGAAAGAAAATGAGAAGAAGTATATTTATACATTTGTTTTGCTTGATTCAATATGGCTTCTATTCAACCCTTTTTACTCTAATGTTTTTATCCCATTTCATCTTGTGATTACTTTCCAGACTTGCAATTCTGGTTAATATTTTGTGATGTTTTTGAAATGTGAAAGTCTGCAGAATTTGAAGTGATTTTCTCTGTTGTGAAAAAAAAGGAAAAGAAAAAAAGGTTCACTTGTAAAATAAAATTACCCCAAAACAAAAGAAAGATTTATTCAATATCAAATATTATTTTGTAATTCTTTTTATTACTGATGCTGTGGACATCTGTACATCAACAAAAAAAGAAGAATTTTTTTTTTGTAAATAACCTACAATTTAAAACACAAAAACAGGAAATACCATCTTTGGAATCAGTACATTATTGCAAATGCATGTCAAAAACCTTACTTTGGATTTCTAATTTGTTTTATGAAACAAAATTGTATTCTTCAACTATTTCAAATAAACTTCTCTTTTTTTTCTATTGCAAGGCAAATGTGTTGATGCAGAAAAGTACATTTTCAGTTGTTTCTATTTTGCTCTTGTTCATTCATCTATAGTTTCTTTTCTTTCTCCCCACCCACTTTCCTGAAGATCCACACAACACTGCATTTGTTACAGCCATTAAAAGGTATTAGATTATTGACTCATCCACAACATCTTCACTCCAGTGTCTTTATTTTGACTCTTTCTTCCACCTTAAAAAAGAAGCAATATTCTTGCAGAAAAATGGAAAAAAAATTATCTGAAGACAGTAGAATGACGAAAGAGATTCCGTTGAATATTTCCCCTGAATCATCAAATTCTATGTTTTCCAATCTCTGGAACTAATAGGAAAGCTGCAGCTATTGCAACTTTGCCAGCCTGATATTTACTAAGAATTGCTTTGTCTGACATAAGATCAAATGAGGGGGATATGTGAGTAAGAAGATTGTTTTCCAGCTTCCAAATGATGCAAAATTAGATACAAACATGATACATGCAAGTATCTTATATATTTATACATTTGATGGAATATATATATAGTGATCAGTTGTAATGATGTTTTAGAGCCAAAATTGTTTTTTTTTTCCTGGTACAAAAACAATTTAGGCAAGTAGGTTTTTGTCATAAAGTGCTCAATATTGAGATGAGGATAGAATTAATGTGAAGTTTTTCAATGTTATTTCATGCTGACTTGGAAGTTTTGTGAAAATATTATTGTAGTGTCTTTACTCTTCAAGGTCATTTATTTTCTACTCCTGTTTCACATTTTTTTGTATTTATATGAAGTTTAGAGTAATTTTATATCTTTGTGTGTAAGTGATTTTTGGCTTGATGAATTTTTGGCCTATTAAGTGGTGTAGGATTTGTTAATGGTTAATTGCTTTTTATCATGTTGCCCCTTTTAAGCATGCTTAAGTATATGCCTTCTTAACTGCATATATATGTATATATAAGCATGCGGCATAGATATAGAAAAATCCAAAGGAGTATCCTGTACATAAAGTGGTAGGTTAACTCTTTAAGAGAGCTCTAAATATATATGTATATAAATGCATATAGAGTAAATATAAGAAAAAATTAAGGCAGACACATTATTTCATGGTTAATCGTAAGTATCGGCCTATTTCAGGCAAACCATCATCAGCTTCCATCTTTATTGTACAGAAGATTTTACACGATTCATGTAAAATCTTCTGTACAATAAAGACGGAAGCTGATGATGGTTCACCTGAAATAGGCCTATACTTCCGATTTACCATGAAATAATGTGTCTGCCTTAATTTTTTCTTAAATATATATATATGTCTGCTCATATAAAAACACTGATCAGTAGGAAGTAAGTAAAATTCTTCTTCTTCTCCACCTCTTTTGCTACTTGTGTCTCTTCAGGATGTAGGGGATCATGTCACTCCACAAATATCTATCCTTTGTAGAGCTTTGTATTTGTCATTTTAATATCCTTTCTAATCTTTGCTCTGCTATTCATTTGCACAAACTTATAAGTTTCAAATTCTCCAAGCCTGCTTTTCTTGTTTTTTTGTTTTTTGCAAGTCAGAAAATTCCAAAATTTAAGTTAAAATTATAAAGTTCATCATAGAGAGACATAAAGTAAAAACTAAATTAAAGGAAACATTGGTTTTAAGGATTTTTAAGCAGTAAATTAAAAAAAACATGAAAATGAGATTTTTTCTAAATATATGAATTACTCTGTGTTATTTTACTGTAATACAAGCATACACTAGTTACCTTATTAGGTTGTGTAATGAAGAATTTCTAGTTTTGCTTATAACTGTAGTCTTTAAAAATAAGGTACTATTATATTTTTTTTTAATTATATATTCACTTTTTTGGTACTTATCAATAATTTTTAATAAAATTCTGCAGGTTTTGATCTGAAAAAGGTTTTGACAAACACTTGAATCTGTTTTCATTAGAGTAAGTTTTGATAAAAAATGTAGTAGATGGTTGGCACAAGACCAGCTGAGTATGGCAAGTGAGGTAGAACAGACCATCTGAATACCATTTTTTTAAAATTATTCTTACTGTATGCAACCTTGAATTGTCATGAAGAAAAAAAACATTTTCCTGTTGATGATCACAGGGCACTTTTCAACCAAACATTAAAGGTCACATTGCAACTGCTAGACATATAAATGTGCATTTAGTATTTCATTATATTTTTAAAAATCTAAATGAATAATACTCAAATACCATACACATAATATTAACTTTCTTCCATAGAGCTCAAATTATGCAGATTTATTCTTTCTAATCCATGGCCATTTGCATTAAATATTGTTGTATATAATACATTGTTCATCACCTTTATGATATATTTAAGGAATATGTAACTAGAGTGCATGGAAGAATGATTTATTCTCCCAATTACATTCTCCCCTTATGGGCATTATTATATCTGTGATATAATAACAATGCAGTTCACAGACAGAATGAAATAGTTGAAAGGAAAAGGAATGACAAACATTCTTTGTTATCAAAGAAACTTTTATATCACTAAGACATAAACAAAACCATATATACATATATACACATGCACCCAAGTAAAGAATAATATATCAGATATAACTACACAACAAAGCAGAGCATAAGGAGAAACTAAAGGATGAGTCTTGCATATAATATGGAGATATTCCTGTGTCTGGAGAAACTATGTTTAGGATTCCAGACTTAAATGGGTTGGATTCATCTGTTATGTCCAAGGACATATTCCATGAATGAGAAACTGTAAAACTTGGGTTTTCTTGAATTGAGGACTGTAAGCTGGACTTTCTTTTTTTATATCTAAGAAAGATATGTTCTCAAAAGGAAATTGGCACCATGAACTTGCAAGAAAAGAGGCCTGGTTTAAAGAAAGCAACCTTTTCATTTGAAACAAACTGAATATGATTGGCACTGTTGTTAGTGTATCAAGTGATGTCACTAAGAAGTCTGTCAAGAGAGATAAGCACCTTCTCTATTGCTACAAATGGATAATTAGAATCATATATTCATCCTTACAATTGGTTCCCACAAATAAAAATTACTTAAAACCCAACCTAATATATGGGTTCTGCAAATTATTATTATTATTTTCAAAATAAATATCACAGGCTTTATTCTTTAAATTTATTTCTCTGGTTATCGAAACTAAATTATCAGTTAAAATAAGAGGTTAATGATGATGTTCCATGTATTTTTTTAATAAGCAATTCAGCCAGATAACCTTGCTGTCATTTCAATATGAATAGAACAAGGTTAATTATCAGCCTCTTATGGATATGAAGGTATTTCATCAACTGGGATAATGTGAGGTTTTCTTGCTGAGGCAAAGTGCTGTCATTAAGCACAGGAATTTTGTGGAGATATTATTTGACAAAAAATAAATGAATTAAATAGGAGGAAAGAAAAAGATAATCTGGAAAGGAATATTAATATATTTTTCGTTTAAATCTGGAAAAGTTTAATGATCTGAAAATGATAATTGCTCCTTCATTGCAGGTTTGTTATTCTGTATTTTATTTGCTAATTTTATACACAATCTCATCTGTTAAGGATTTATCAGTAAAGAGGGCAACATGTATGCAGCTAGAGGGATCAATAGAAGGCAAAGAAATATTTTGAAAGAATAATTATTAAAGGCAAAGACACCAAGTGAAATACAGAAAATTAACTTGAGTTTCACTGATTTTACAAGTACTTGAATCCAGTACAAAATTATGTGTGCAGCTTATAAAAGAAGCTTTCAGATCTGACTTTTATTTGTGCTTGAATTCTGGCAATGTGTACAAGAAACCAAGTAGCTTCCATTTCATTCAGAAAGCTTTCTAGCAGCAAAACATTCAGGAATAATTGATATACAGACACATTGATTAGGCAAAGAATTTGATGGATACGCTGGTCGACTGATAAAAGGTATGAATAAAAGAATAAACAGGAAAAAGAGTCATAAGTAAAAGCTATCAAAGAGAAATAAATAGAATTAAATATGAACAGGATGCAGATATACATATAAAGAAAGAGAACGATAGATAGCTAGCTAGCTAGCTAGCTAGCTAGATAGATAGATAGATAGATAGATAGATAGATAATGGGGTTGTTAGTAAAAGAAATAAAAATATATTATCTATAATTTTCAGAAGTGTCATTATCATTCAAAGAAACTTTCAGACTAGGGAACATGTCCATTCTGTTTTTGCTGATCCATTTGATGACCTTCTACAGGTGAACTACAAAGAAGATGGTCCTTTTTTTTTGTTTTTTGGAAGTACAAAGCAGGCAACAGTTACAACCATTTTTGCTTTGCACTACTGAAATAAAAAACAGTATTTCTTTTCAAATGAGTACTTTTAAACCCAATCTTGAATTGGCTTAGTGCTGAGACCCCTTCCATGAGCATGTGGAAAAAATATTTTGTGATACAAAGGGTAGTTTTGGCTCAATTTTATTTTGATAGTAAAATAATGCTATTGTTATTAATAGTTAATAATGTACTAATCATTCTCTAATTGATCCTACATGGATATGTGTATTTGACATTAGTCCTACACTTAGAAACCCCACTGATTTCACTCAGATTTTTTTTTATTATACTGGAATATTTGGGGGTGGGTTGGATAGGAAGTTATGGAGAACCATGATTACCCATATCCTGAAGGAACATGGCACATATAAAAAGAAAAATAATTTCAAAGAAGGCTACGGAAAGTATTCATTGAAATATGTTTATAAAAAATGATTACATTTAACTTATAAAATATGTTCTCTTTTTTACATTTTAAATCTTTAAAATAAATAATTTGAAGAGCCATCATTTTTTCAGTATAATGAAACATTCTCTCATTGATTCCAACATTTGAAGGTCAAATAATTCTATATAGAACTAAACCACCAGACTAGCAACACATATTTCTTTGATGCTAGTGGTTCTAATGGCGAAATCAGCCACACTTTTCTAAAAAAATAATAATAAGAAAATTGGTGTGTGTGAATAAATTTGAACTTATAAGACTTCATGGTAACCAATTTTTTTTTTAGATTTACTTTTTCCTTTTTAACGGCAGAGAATAACTTCTTAACATTTCTTACTCTTGAGCATGCAACATATAACAGACCATATGTAAATATTTCTTTTGGGAGCCAAATTTCAACTTTTTGAATAGTCTATCCTTATGATTTGCTTATAGTTCTTGCAAGTCCAGGACAAACTGGAAACTAGATTCTTGTATATATAAAAACTTAAAGAAAAAATATGCAAAAAACAATACTGAATTTTATTAAATAAATATTTGTCATTTTTATCATTGTTTTTATAATAGTGGAAGTATTTTTCATATTAAATGATAAAATTTTTAATTTTTTTAAAAAGATTAATGAAAATCAACATACCTTAGTAAAACCAACTGTACTGTACTTTGGAAACCCCTTACCTGTTTGCACTTCTCCACAAAATCTGGTTTTGATTGGTCAATATATAGTTATTTTAGAGGAAATAACAGATAGATGTACAAACTAACAGCAGTCACAGAATTTTATATATAGATATGCAAATGTAGATTATATATATATATAAGGCATCCAGTGTTCTGATTTGATTTTCTTTGTATTTTTATCTTTTCCTTTGATCTTAAGAACATAACATTTAATTCTTTGTTTCTGTTTTTTACCAGCTGGGGTTTAATTTTAGCTAATTTGCCCCAATCAAGAAAACTGACTCCCCCACATCATAGATACGTTTTTCACAATCATTTTCTTTTAACCAGATCATAAAAATAAATAAAAGTAAAGAACAAATCTTCCTTGGACAGATGTAATTATCATTAAATCAATAAAAGCGGCTACTTCCTCAGTTTTTTTCCCTGCTCTCGCTCTCTCTCTCTTTCTTTCTCTTTCTCTTTCAAGTAATGAAAATTAGCTTAATTATAAGATAAATTGTCTTCAGATAATTTGAGAATTTGCACATTTTAGATTTTTGCTTTTCATTGGTAATCTTGACAAGAGCAACACTTTGTATTTGATGCAAACACTGTCTTTCTACATAATTTTCTCATTCGGTAATTATTAGATCTAACATTTAATTATTAAATATACCATTTAATGTTTCATCTATTGGAATGGTTGGCTGAG
This sequence comes from Ascarosepion bandense, assembly GCA_037127315.1. Lineage (NCBI taxonomy): Eukaryota > Metazoa > Mollusca > Cephalopoda > Sepiida > Sepiidae > Ascarosepion > Ascarosepion bandense. The sequence continues at coordinate 401,180 of JBBBDQ010000477.1, forward strand.
TGACTGGTCTAATATCTTGGGGTTCATTGGTGTTCCATAATAGACTTTTATCCTTCATCACAGAGGACAACATCTAGCAATGTCAATCTCCTCACCAAGTCTCATCCAATGGGTACTCTTGGATTGTTTATTATTTGCAACAGAGAAAAATCCCTCACCTGGCTGAGTAAAATCCGAGATGCTATGCTGGACTTTTTCTCTATGTGGCATCTCAGGTGGCAAGGGTTATTTTTTTTGACAATATCCATCTTTTTTCAATGTATCAACAGGCAAAGTTCTCTGTTTTTCCAAAGTACAATGTCAAAGTAGTGTTGAAACATTTGTCAAGATTTATGATGATTGGATGCAGCTTAGAGAAGGTAGATTTATGTCTTTCTCAAAGATTCAGAGAAAATTCAAACTCAGTTTGGAAATTTAATTATCTGTTATTTTCAACTTCAAATCACATCTCTCTCTCTTTCTCCCCACTCTCTCTCTCTCTCTCTATATATATATATATATATATATATATGTATATATGCTGAAAAGTAATCAAGCTGACCTATTTCCCAAAATGAGAATTTAAATGATCAAATATAAGACTACTTATTTCAGGAACTAGGTTTTAGTGAGTAGATTTCAGCATCCCTCTCATATCTATATAACTATCTAGCTACATGCACACATTTAAATATATATATTATCTGTCTATATCAGCCTGTTCATATCTATCCATGTATATGCACACACACACAATATATATCAATATCTATTTATCTATCTATATACATATATACACACACACACGTATGTATATATCTATTTATACATATATATGAATATATATGTATCAGTATACATACACACACCTACATATATCAATTTACACACACACACACACATACATATGCATACACACACATATAAATATATATATAAATATCTATACCAGTCTGTTCATATCTATTTATTTATATACAGGCACATATATATATTTTTATACAGAAATGAATATCTGTCTATATAGAGACACCCACATACACACACACATATATATATATAAATATCTATCTATATCAGTCTGTTTATATGTAAGTGAATATAATGAACTTTACTGAAATTTGAAACCAGTTCTCCAACTTCTCATTCCCTATCTCTGTCTATTACACAACCCACACATTCAAGATAATAATTTTAATTCTCATATTTCAACAATGCAGATCAAGAATTTTGAAAACAGAAATGGGAGCAATCATTTTGCATTGTTTATAAAAAACCCTCCTTATTTAGAAGAGTCATTTCTGACTAAAAGACTTGATATTTTATTTGAGAGAGAAACCTTCACTATGTAATGATTTTTATTTTTGTTAAATATTACCTGTGTCCTGCAAGACACCCAAAATAAAATAAAATTAAAGAGATCATGCGTTACTGTCTTACCAGCCAATAGAAAATGAAAAGTGGAAGAGATTTAATACAGGGCCAATGAAACTGTTTTGGTGTCCAATTCCATCAGTTAAGTGCCATACGTAATACACACTTGGGTGATCATGTCTAGAAAGAGACATGGCTGATTGGCCAGAAGATTTTCCTACAGTAGGTTGCTATTACTTTCTCCAGTAGACTAGTTGCTGACCAAGGCTATAGAACCCACTGTTCTGTTATTTAACCCATAGCTGGCGGGAAGAGACAGATTAATACCTTTTCCAAGGGTATTTGTGCATTGGTGAATGCAACAAATTCAACTGGAATTTGAACTTGGCTCTCTGATTTCGCATTCCAAGCCAATATCCACTGCACCACAATGAACATCAACAGTTCTATCACTTGCCATTAACTTCTTGTTATTTTTTTAGCTCAAAAAATATTTTAGATGAAAATGAAGGCAAAAATATTTTATTCTGATACTGACCAGAAAAATAATTTCACAAGTACATCATTAGAAAAGGAAGGTTTTTAGGTGTCCCAATGTGTGAAATTGGGATGAATAAGATTTTATTTTGTTGCATTTCTTTGAGCATTGTGTAAATATCAGTTGAATATTGCCTTATGCAAGAAAATATAGATTCATGCCTTTTATAAGAGAATCAGCATTAAATAATGACTTTTTGACAACATGTATTTATCAGTCAATGGTCAACATTAAATTTATCAAGAATATAATCATTATTATTAGTAACTGTTAGCATTTATACTTGTTTCACCCCAAGCCATGTGGTGCTGCCACTGGTGCACAGGGGACTACATAAGCGGAAAGTGAAAAGTTACATAGGAGGAGAGTGAAAAGAAAGAAGAACCAATAAGGGACCGGTTACAGCGGGTGTCAGAGAATGAGTAATAGAAGGATGGGAATACTGGTATGAAAAGAGTTGCATGAGTGTAGTGTGAAAAAGGGAGAAGAACAAAATAGAGGGGATGTTGGGGTTAAAGGATAAGAAAAGGATGGGATCAAGGGGATAAGAATGACAATTGACGTTGCATCTAAACTCTTGGAAATTCTAGTTATCAGGAAAGCAAGTATATAGAAGGGAGTTCCACGGATGGGAAGTGCAAGAAAAGAAGCTATTAGAGTAGAAGTGGTGGTTGCATTTTATTGTTTTGACTGTAAAAGGGTGAACCTTGTTACCAATCTGGTTGCTTGAGTAAATTCTTGTAGAGGGGGTACCAGGGAGCTAAACTCATTGGAGCAGAAGCCATGAAAATAAAGAGGGAAGCCACATCCTGTTGGTGAGAAAATGGCTGAAGTCAAGCTGCCAGAACAGGATCGATCACATTTTACTCTGGATCCTGAGATGAATAGCAGGGGTGACCAACCAGATATGACAACAGTATACAATGCATGGGCAGATAGTTTATTTGTATATATATATATGTAAGATTTAATTCATGCGAGAAAACTTCCTGGCCCAGCATAGTAACCCAACCTTCCTAGCAGTGGATTTAACTATTGATTCATTGCCAGACTTTATCAAATACTTTGGAGATATCCAGGGCAACAGCTCAAGCTTTGCTGTTCTTATTGAATGCCTGGTATATGTACTCAATGATGATAGTTATTATATCAGCAGTAGACCTAGCAAAGCAGAAGCCATACTGTCTGTTGGAGAATAATTTATGGCAGTGAGTTGTTGGACTATTTCAGCATTGATGATAGTCTTGAATCCTTTGCCAAAAATTAGTAGGAGCCTCAATAATTAGAGGGGTCCGAGAGTTCTCTTGAGTTCTTAATTACAGGTACCACAGAAGAGAACTTCAAGCAGTCAAGAAAACAGGAAGCAGAGAAGCAGTAATTATAGAGTTTGGATAGGATAAAGGAAAGTTCAGGGGCACATATCTTCAAGAAGATGACTGGGATTCCATCGCCTCCGCTCACCTTATGGGGATCAAGCTTTGAAAATGAAAGCAGTATAGTGTAAAACGTAGTAGTATAGTGTAAAAAAAATTCTTTTTGTCAGAATCTGGGATTCAGGATAAAAGCCTCTCTGGATGTTAATAAGGTTGTGGGTTTTGGGTGTATTTTTAGGTGAAAGTGCATGTTCAGTATATAAATATATAACTATATAAAATATATTCAATATATAAACAAAGAAAATAGAAGAAGTATACAAAAAACTTGCATTTTGGCAAAGTTCTTTTATTCCTTTTATGCTGAATATTAAAATAAAGTTAAAAGATCTCTCGAGTTTGTCTATTTTTACTTTTTGTTCTGAAATGATTCATGAGAAGTAAGGATACAAATGGGTAAACATGGTTGAGCTCAAGTCAGCCTCATACTGAGTTGGGTAAACCAAGTATGTCCATTTTTCTTTTAGGTTCTGAAATAATTTATGAGAAGTAAGGAACAAACGGATAAAGCTGGTCAAACTCAAGTCAGGTTTGTGATGAGTTGAGGAGATCAAACGTCTACTTCATGAGTAGTGCTGCTAAAACACATTCAGTGATGTTGTTGGTAAGTGGAAACTGTTCAATCATTAGTGGACTGGGAAAACTAACATTTCCCAGTGTGAACGCTATTACTGAAGTCAAGAGGAGAAAAAGCAAGATTCTGTCTTTTCCAGAAGTGGGGTCATGAAATCACACATGTGAACAGAAAAAAAAAATTAATATGAGTAGATAGGTTTGTCTATCATCTGGTTTTCACTCATCCCCAGTCTTTTGAATAGGAGTAGAAGTTTATTTCTTGTTTCCTGTTTAAGTTTGGGTTTCCTGTTCCTTCTAAAATCTGCTTCAGCTCTATACTCCTAAGGCTTGTCCTTTCTTACATTAATATATCTACACAGTAACACTTCTACTGTCAATGGCTCTTGTAATGGATGAGCATTAGTAAAAGAAATCTATCTATATACACACACATACCTATTTATACATATATATGAATATCTACCAATAGAGCTGTCTATATGAACATCTTGACATGGTGTAATGGTTAGCAAGCTTGTCTCACTAAAATTATTACAAATGAGTAGTGAGTTCAATCCTCACTAGGTGCTCCATATTTTTGGCCTTGTGCCACAAATAAGCTGCACTTAAAAAATCACATATATCTATATACATACACACACACACACACACACACACACATATATATATATGAATATCTATGTTCATATCCATCCATCCAAATTTATTTATTCATTCCTCTCTTTGTTCTTCCCTCACCTGTACATCTTTTTAAAAAAATATTCTGTATCAAATTTTTATTAGCTAAATACTACATCATATTGCAAGATAGCTCTGGTGAACCCTTTTGACACAGTACCTTCCCATTGTTGCAAAAAGGTGTGAACAAAATGTTTTTATATTCATGATTAATTATTCAGTAATGATATGTGTTGTGGTGCAGTAGACATTGGCTCAGAATGAAAAATCAGAGAGCCGAGTTCAAATTCCAATTGAATTAGTTGTATTCACTTATGCATAAATACCCTTGCAATCAGTCTACTTCACCTCTACTGATAAAAAAATGACAAGTTACAGAAGCATAGACAACCCTCTTGTCGATGGTGAGGGGGTCATCGATGGCCTGTATTCCACTGTGAGTGATGAAGTTTAGGGGATTATTTAGTGCATCTTATAGATATTGTATTAGTCATGTTTTCATATTTATGATTAATTATTCAATAATGATGTGTATTGTGGTGCAGTGGATATTGGCTCAGAATGAGAAATCAGAGAGTTGAGTTCGAATTCCAGTTAAATTTGTTGCAGTCACTTACACACACTTGGAAAAGTTGTTAATCTTTCTCTTCTCCCTCTAGCTATGGGTTAAATGTGTTAAATAGCAGGGCATATTAAGTTCTATAGCCTTGGTTCACTACCGGTCTATCTTGCCCGGAGGATAAATAACCCTACCTGTAAAAATGCCAAGTTACAGAAGTCTTGACAACACCTTCATCAATGACAAGGAGTTGTTGATGACCCTAGTAGGAGTGATGGGGTTTAGGGGATAATTCAATGTATCTTACAGATATTGTATGTTACATTATAAATGTTATAGATGTGTCAAATTTGTGTCCATCATTGAAAGAGGTCTGGATGAAACACACCTGAAAAATACCAAAGAACATACTGCCTAAAACTGTTTTATAAAAACAACAAAAAGTATTTCTTTTTAGACCTTTTCTTCAAACAATTCATATTTGTTGATCTTTCTCTGGGAGATTTGGTAAGTTTTAATGTCCGCACATCTTTGGAGATAATTGTAATTGAGAGACTTGTCAATGTTCAAGATTTCATGTTCCAGTCTTGGATACAAATCAGGTTCTTATGAACTCTGGTCTGAGTGGAATGAAATCAAAATCAATGGACTTCCTCCGAGGTGCCCACTTGAACAAATCTTATCATTATAAATGTATAAATATTGGAGACAGAATCAGAAATTGACTTTTTCAGACAGTCTTGCCTAACAAGAGTATTTACTTTGCTTTTATTATTTTAACAAATCTTTAGTTTTATTTTATTATGGTTATCAATAGTAGTAGTAGTAGTAGTAGTAATACTGTCTTTTCCTTATTTGTGTGGATTGTTGAAAACTGTTTGAGAATCTTCAAGACAGGAAAAGATAATAATTTCTAATTTGTTTTAATGAAACAAGGAGAGAGTGAAAAGCTGAGAGTATTGATTTTCATCCTGTTTAATTTTCTGTAACCTTCAGAGGGTCATTGGTACATTTAAACTATGAATTAAACCAATTGTCATTTGAGTGGCACCCAACTCAATCCTATCTTTTACTAAAATGTTTTATTTAATGTTGTCTTGATGCTTATGTTTATTTTTTATTCAACTGCTGTTGAAATTAGAGAGTCCAAAACTTTACAATGTTCTTTCAGGATGTGGGCAATCATGGCTCCCCACAATTTTCTGTCTTTTGTATCTCTTAATAAAGCTTGTCTTTTTGCTATCTCTCCTAATCGCTGTTTTGTCGACCATTCACACAAGCTCATTATGCACGCTATGAGCTGTTTCATTCTTCACCTCTTGCCTTCAGTGCATCCTGTGAGTGTCAAATTCTCCAAGCCCTCTTTTTGAATTATGGGCCTAAGAAATGTCAATTATCTCTTTTTGATTCTAAATGTAAGTGTTCTTTTTGTTCCTATTTTACCTAAAACTTTGTCACATGTTCAGCATCCTTCTGTAGAACCAAATATCTGTTTCTACAAGTCTTTTTTTTTTCATCTCTGAGGAAATAATCCAGCATTCACTGGATTCAGGAGGACTGATATCACATAGCAGTTCAGTACATCCAACAATTTGTTTTTCCTTTCTTTACTTAGTTTTTGAAAGGCATCTTTCACTATCACTTTGTCCATCCTCTGTTACAATACTTCCTAAACTTTTTACTTGCTTGATTTTGGCATCCCCAATTTTTATATTGGCTGTTTCTTTTGCTGACAACCAAATGTTTAGTCTTCTTACATTTGATGTTTACTTCTGTCTTCTCTATTTTCTTTAATACCCTCTGTTGGAGTTCCTGTAATTTTTTTTTTCTGTCTGATATCAGCACTGTGTCATCTGCATATCTAATGTTAAGATTGTGGTTCCCAATAATGAATCCTGGTTGGACTTCTAATTGTCTCAGGATTGCTTCACTGAAAAGGTTGAATAAGAGAATCCTTGTCTTATGCCTGTTTCTATTTTTGTGCCTAACTCATTGCATACAGTTTTGAATTCAAAGTTGATTTTTTTCCTAGACTGGTTGACAACAACAGATAGAGAGGTCAGTCTACTTTGCCTTAGGAGAAAAGAGATAGGTTTATACCTTTCCCAAGTGTATTTGGGCAAAAGTGAATGTAACTAACATACTGCACATATATTTATTTAACATTATGTTTTTATTTGACTCAGTGGCAATTTAGTGTTTCATGACTTGGCAAAAGTATTCTGTGAGATAGAAATGTTTTGCAAAAATACTTTCTGGAATCTATTTACTGATTTGCTACCAATCAAAGCTTTATGAAACCTAATTTGTTTATGAAGAAATTCTCCTCATTGGAGAAAGTTATAAAATCTTTTCCTGAAATGAGATGTCACTTTCATGGATGGACATTTCTTATCAGGTTTGTTACCAATGTAATTCCTTTTGAATAAGAAACACAAAAGCTAAGTTTGTCTTTCTTCTCATGGCCAACTACCTGACATGAATGCAATGTCAAAAAATAATGATAGACCAAATCTTTGTAGTTTTAAATCAAGTGATGTGATTTGTATTATTTTTCTAATGTGTGATTTTGATTTTTCTTATTCCTCTGCTGGAATTGAGACTAAAAGCAGGATAATAAATGAGTTGAAACTTTATTAGAAATGAAAGAGTGGCAAATTGCTAATATCAATCTTTCTCTATGACAGTGAATATTGAACAATTTCCTCACAGATGAGACATTTAACAAAGATGTAATTCTACAGAAGGATGCTGAGAATGCCATGGACAAACCATATAAGCAACAAGGAACTTTTAAAAAAATGGGAACAGAAAGAACAGCTATACTTAAAATCAAAAAGTGAGAGTTAAAATTTCTGGGACACATCTTGAGGAAAAGGATGTTATATAGGAAGAAAGTGTCGATACAAACACATGTGGTCGAAGAAACATAACCATTGAATGAATTGTGCTACTGGGTTCACATGACCATAAATATTTAGTATATAATGCACTCAGACAGAAGTCTGTGTGTGTTCTGTGTTGTGCATCATTGAAGAAATTGTTTTCTGAGTGAATTACTTGAGAAAATTATTTCATATTATTCAAAAGATTCATTTAGCATGTTGATTTTATAACAAAGATACCAAAATATTATAACTCACAAATAGTGAGTTACCAAAAGTTCCCTTCAGAATAAGGCTATAAAAAATGTTATAAAAAAGGTGCTTAGAGAATTTGACACTTTCAGAATATATTGAAGGCAAGACAAGCAAATAATTTACCTAACAAATAATTTTCTTCACTTGGAATAAATTGAAATAAATTCATCTTTGACATTCCAGAGGCAGAGAATCAGTCAGATTTTCAAGTTTGCTATGATTTGTGAATTCAATCCATAATACCAAGATTTTTCTTTTATAGATCATGTCCCTTCAGGACATGTGTGGTTATGGCTCTCTATGACTTCATATTTTTTGTACTTCTTAACAGCGTTTGTATCTCTTTTTTTTTGTTTTTTGTTCATCTTTGCTGTAGCCAGGTATTGAACTTACAGCTCTTAGGGTCAAGTCAGTAAATCCAAGCAACAATTTTATCCACTGGGCCATATGTCCTTGGGGACAAAAAAAAAACAAGCAAAAGAGGTGAATAAAAACTTAAAGAATTCAGTTAAAAGAAATTGATTGATACTGAGACATCTGGAAGAGGCGTGGTACTTGGAAATAGAACAGTTTACCCCAGTGAGCAAAATAAAAGGTTCAGTTTTAAATTTCAACCACCTGAAGACGGTTGAAGTATACAACAACTAAAACATTGTGAATATGGCAATAAAGATAAGGACAACAGTCTGAACAATATAAATAATGTAAATTATTAAAAGTTGGAATCATGAAGACAAAAATTAATGATTGCATTCAAATTTTTGCAAATCACAGCTGACTGGAAAGCAAGAAGCCAGATGATAGTTTCATGAGTGAGAAGTGCAAAAGAAGCAGCTGGTTACATCTAGCCATTTCAGCTTTAAAATGATGAGACCTAGCTGCCAATCTAGTACGAATAAATAAAACATTTTCTATACACTTTTGTCTTTGTAAATTGCTTTTTCTTTAAATTAAAATAGATTTTTAATAAAAATTATGGCCAGACAGTGATAGACTAATGCAGTGGTTGTGCTGTTTTGTAAAAGTAAATCTGTCAATATGAGTCACTTTCAGTTATATCAAAAAGGATGTGAATTATCATCAAAATATTTACAAAATCTTTTTATTCATAGGCCAGATATTGATTATTTACATGTTTTTTAAACTTGCCTTCATTCTACATATAACTATGTGTGTGTGTGTGTGTGTTTATGCCTATATGCATTTAGAGATATATGTATTAATATATGTGTGGGATTTTGTATGCATGCATAATCAATTTTGCATTTCTGTCAAACCCCAATTTTGAATACAAACAAAATTATCTAAACAAATATAAAATTTTATTAAATAATGAAATTGCAAAAAGTGAAAATGTGGGGTAAATATTGATTTATATAATTTTATAAAACCTTTAAACAATGGCAGTTACACTTGTGTGTTTGTGTGTGTGTGTGTATATATATATATATATATATATATATATATATATATATATATTTAAATCCAAACGGAAAGTGTCATGTAGGTAAAATCCCAAGGAAGACCCTATTAATACTAATCTTATTAATATTAAAACTGATCCAGCCAGAGGGCTCAATGTAAATAGAATTATCTATTTACAGAGCCAAATATGTATTTTTTCAAATAAAACTTTGAAAATCGTGTATCATATGATCATTTCTACAAAGTAAACTCACTTCATTAGTGACCATTTATTATGGAAAATTGGAAAAGAAATTCATACTTCGGAAGTTCATTTAAAAAGCAGGAAAAGGAAAGAGATAAGAAAGAACAGTGGGAGAGGGAGTTAAAAAAGAGAGAGTAGATTCTGTCTAGTTGTTGTTACAGAGGGTAAGGAAGAGAGAGGGAAAATAGAGAGATGGCAAAATGGATTCAAACTTGATCTTTGAAAAGGACATTTAAAGATTCTTCTTCCTTGTGCCATGCCCCTTCAGGATATAGGCAATCATGGCCTTCCACATCTCCCTATCCCTGGTAGCTCTTAGCAAGCTTTTTCCTGTTACCCCACCCAAAACCCGCTCTGCCATCCACCTCAGGACTGCTTTCTCCTGTCTTTCTTTCCCTCTATCTGACCTGTGAGTATCAGATTCACCAAATGTGTAAAGAAATAAAAAATAAGAATGTCATAGGAAAGGGGGAAAGGAAAACAGGAAATGAGGGGAAAAAAGAAAAATGAAAAAGTGGAGATAGGGAAAAGTTGTAGAAGAGAGGGGGAGAAAAAAAGAGAAATGAAGAAAGAGAGAGAGAGGAAAGGAACCTTGGATAAGCAGCCATGGCAATTGTTAGGCATAGAGAGTGGGGGTGGGGTGAAAGGAACAGATACATAAAAAGAAAAAAGCAAAAATGGGGAAAGATCACTGGTGCCCCCTAAATACGAATTTGAATTTGAACGAGATACTAGATTAGCAACTAGATCCCACCCTTTTACAGTGAAACCGATAAAATGCAACCGTAACTTCTACTCCAACAGTTTCTTTCCTCGCACTTCCCGACTGTGGAATTCTCTTCCACACGATTGCTTCCCTGAGGGCTACAATCTCCAGGAGTTTAAATGTAAGGTCAATAGATACCTCTTAACACACTAACCTGCTCCCATTCTATCAAACACTCTTCCCATCTGCCCAACCCTCATCCTTGGTATCCTTACTCATCTGTCACCTTCCTCCTGACATTCCCTATGTCTAACCACTCCTTCTCTTTACCTTCCCCTATGTAGCCCCTTGCACAATAGTGGCAGTGGAATGCCTTGCTTGGGGTGAGATGATTAAAAAAAAAAAGGAGAAATAGATAAAATAGATAATATTTAAAAATTTAAAATTTTTTTTTTTTGTTTTTTAAATAACACAGTCTAACAATTGTTGAGATCAAATTTATTTACTTTAAAATCTACCTTAGAAATAAAAGGGAAGAACAGAAAAAAAAATCTTATATTGGTAGGAGGTATAAATAAAGAAAATATTTGTAAATATTTAAAAAATTATAAAATATATAAAAAGGAAAAATATCTAAGACGGAGAAATTAACTGTTATAGGAAATCATCAAAATATAGATAGTTGTAATGTAGATTATAGTTACTTTCAAGTGGCTTCAATATATCAGTAAAGCATATGATATTAGTGAAGTACTAAATTGACAATTGAAAAAATTTTTAAATATATATGTATACATACACACATATATACATAAACACAAATATATATAAATATATATATATATATATATATATAGACACAAATAAATATCTATATATACAAAACAAATAAAATGATATGTATATATATATATATATATATATATATATATAAATTTAAAATTAAGCATAATTTTTTTTATATAAAATTATATAACAATGTATCATATATAATAATGTATCATATATTGTACTAAAAAATACATATGTAAGCATATATCTTTATATACATACAAATATTCACACTCCACTTTTATACATATGCATATATATGCACACATGCTTACATACACATACACACACACATGTATATACATAGACATATACATTTCCACACACACATGTATACACCCATAAAAATTCTGGCACTCACATACCCATACATATATATATATATATATATAGAGAGAGAGAGAGAGAGAGAGATAAACAAAAATAAAAGATTATTGCTGATAAGAGGGAACATAGTACATAGTTATCTACATACATACTCTCATGTCCAATCAAAAACCTTTTCTTTTTTTCCCTCATTTCCTGTTTTCCCTTACCCCATATTCTGTTCCTGTGACATGCTTATTTTTTATTTATTTGTATTTGATTTATATGTAATCTTTAAAAAATCTTTTCAAAGATCAAGTTTGAATCCATTTTGCCATCTTTCTATTTCCCCTCCCTCTTCTCAATGTCTAACCACCTATCTTTGAACAGAATCTACTCTCTCTTTTCTAACTCCCCCTCCCACTTTACTTTCTTATTTTTCTTCTTTTTCTGCTTTTTAAGTGAACTTGAGGTGTATGAATTTCTTTTCCAATTTTCTATGATAAACGGTTGCTGATGAAGCGAGTTTACTTCGGAAATAATCATATGACATATGTGATTTTCAAAGTTTTATTTGAAAAATATATATTTGTATATGTGTGTGTGAGAGAGAGAGAGAGAGACAGAGAGAGATCTGTATATGTATATTGTGTTTATGGTACTGGCTATATATATATATATATATACATATTATCCTACATCTATAGTATAACTAGGAGTTTCATGCTCTATGCAATTATTATTGGGGTGAGATGATTAAAAAAAAAAAGGAGAAATAGATAAAATAGATAATATTTAAAAATTTAATTATTATTATGAACATAGGATAATATGTATATTTATTAATATATACTTTATAGCTCTTTTATATTACATTATAGCACTGTTTTATTAACACCAGAAAAATATTTATATTTGTGCATATACTTACATGTATATGTATATTTATTGATATAAATCAATAGATAAATATATATGTATATATATTTAATCATTTCATTCCAAGCAAGGCAGGACTGCTACCAGTGCACAGGGGTTACAGTAAAAGAAAAGATTGGGTACAGGGGTAGTTGAAGAAAGAATAAAAGATAGATGGGATTCAAGGAGATAGAAGATGGGAATTGACATTGCATTTAAATTTTTGGTGGTTGTATCTATCAGGAAAGCAAGTAAATGGAAAGGAGATTCACAAGCAGAAAGTGCAAGAAAAGTAAGTGTTAGTGTAAAAGTGGCAGTTACATTGACCTATTTCAACAGTAAAATAGTGGGTCCTAGTAGCATGTATATATATATATATTAAATAGACAAGGGCAGGAAAATGAACTCTTCCCAATGGCTAGAGTTAACAATAAAAAGTACGAATTCTGCTGAAAAGAAAATTCAAATCCAGACAAGTAGCCCAAAAGTAAGGAGCTGGTTTGGTACTTCTGGACCAAAAGTCAGGGTTACTGCCAGAGCCAATATGATGTTTAAAAACCCGAAATTATGAATGAAGGCAGGACATCACTGAAGAGCTTCTTTAAGCACCAAAAATGTATTTATGGACTATATATATATATATATATATATATATATATATATATATCAGATTGAAGATGATAAGAGAAAGTAAACATTTTATTAGCAATGTGTTATACTAAAGAGTATACACTGTTTTTGGCTTCCTGAGTTTTTGGTGAAATGCATTGAAAAAATGACAAAATAAACCTTAAGTTTGTCCAACTGTGCACTAACCTCCAGAATACCATTTAAAAATACCATTGGTAATATATCATCTGCTTTGACCAATCAGAAAAGTGCCACATGTTTTTTTCTTGCACAAATTTTCTATTGAATTAATATCTGAAAATTCTTTCTTTAATTTGGTATCTTTCAAATTATTCTTTTGCAAGATGGACAACTGCTAGCTTTCTAGAATATGCAGTAACATTGCCTTACATGAATATGCTATTCAAGCTGTACCAGTAAGGAAAGTTGATTTTTCTCTTTTTTTAGAAAATCAATATTGCAATCGTTGTAAAAGTTGGAGTTTAATGTGATAAGTACTGTCACCAAAAGTTAAATTCATGACTTTCACCAATGTTTGAGCATTTAGTTTTAAAGATCATCTGAAAAATGTACAGAAATATCCTAATTTCTGCAGATTTTTGCTTACAAACTGACTTTCAAAATTTTACAATTTCAAAAATACATCCGAATAACGTTGAATACATTGAATGAAAAATATATTAAAACCAGAATTCTAATTATGAATTGCCACAAGCAAAATATGCAATTTTTTAATGTTTTTGATGAATAAAAACTGTTTAAAAAATTGAAATGATTACAAAAAATGCTAATCAATAAATAAGATTTGTTAGATATGTATTGTTTGTTGAAAATGGCACTAAAACTACTACTTTGTATAATAAATTACATCTTAATATCAGTAAATTGTTAAGTATAATTTCCTTTTGAAGTAAATAAAGGTCTTATTTGATAGAATAATGATTTAGTAAAATGGGGTTGTACCTTGCATTTTGTCAATATACAGTTTGTAAAACTTCAGAAAGTTATAAATTTTATAAGGCTTTCACTGATCACTGGAATGAAATTTCAATGCAATAATTTTGAACATAAATATGATCTTTACAATCATTTCCTCAAAAAATGGTAAAGATTTTTGAAAAAAGATATTTTGTTATTTATCATGTAATACCTCAACTTAAAAATTGAGTGCAATACCATACTTTCAAAACTGTCTTGTTCTTTTGTATCAATGAAAAGACGTATTCTTTAAGATCTAAAAATAATTCTTTGCATTTATCTTGAACCATCATTAACTTTCAAAGCTTGTGTAATTATACTGCCTGCAGTATGAGCTGAAAACATTACACCAGTTTCTACCTATTGTCTTGTAATTGATGCTGGTAAACTCTTTCCATTAAGGATCCCATTTTTAGTCCTAAATAGGAATGTGGAACTTATTAAAAATGACCAAGAAATCTGTGTCCATCTATTTTTTGCTGGTTATTTTTCACTTTCTTATGTTTACTGAAAGATGGTAGTTTTGTTTTTTTTTTAATTTTGAGGGTTTTATGCCTTTAGCAAAAGTTCTTAATATTCAACATATTTTCCTTGTATATACAGGCACAACACCAACTTCAAGTATTATCTGGCTGTTCATTCCACTTTTTTATTTATTATTATTCTTTTAATATTTCTTAACGCTCTTTTTATGACATTCTCTCAGAGACAGTATTTTTATTGTTCTTACCCTTCCAATGTTTTCCATATCTTTTTTGATATTTCTTTGATCTCTGTTCAGCTCTTGTGTAAAATCCTATATTGTGTTTCCATCACTGAAGAAATTTAGAATATCTTGTTTCTTTTTGAGGTTACATTTTTTTTACAACACATAGCAATCTATATACCTGAAATTAGAAAAAAGAAATATCAATAATTATATATATATATGTAGAGAGAGAGAGAGAAAAGAGAAAAACTTAACAAGAAGAATTAAAAATAGAATACAAACCATATATACAAATGATACACACCCATATATATATATATATATATATATAGTCTTTATATAATTTATCTACTGAAAAGAAAAAAAATTATAAGGTCACATGAAAATTATATGAAATCTTAATCACAGCACCATGTCTGTCATTTTTAATGAAACCTGCATAAAATAGGGCTTGCTGCCTAAATACACAATGTATATATATATATATATATATATATATATATATATATATATATATATATATATAATTATTATTATTATTATTATTATTATTACTTAAATGCTGTTTTTAGTGGATATTTATATTTGAGTACAAATTACGTTTATGTATTAAACAGTATATTTATTACATTAAAGTCCCCTTGACATTGAGTATTTATCGCACTATTTATGGTGTTTTTTTTTAAATATGATATCTACAGCTATATTTATTTTGAATATATTAAAGTTCTGCCATTTAATATGGTATAGAGTATTCTTTTTTGTTGTGAAATCTTAAGCACACTCTTTTGAGCGCTACTTATTTTTATTAATCTATCAGGATGGGGTGTTGAAAGATTGCCTAAGCACCTGTTTTATAGAGTGCTCACTCTTGGTAAGTACCTTAGACACAAACCCAAGACACTTTCAAGGATGTTAAGAAGTTGGTAAAAACAGCCTGAAAATTCTTGAAATTAGTGGGAAAGAATAAAAAAAAGAGGTAGAGAATAGATCTGGTTAGAGAAAGGCTGTTTTTGATAGTTGCAATCACTTTATGGTGAAAAGGACTGAACATTGGAAAGTTTAAAAGTGCTCTTAGAAAAGGTGATGTAGACTCAACCCCAGAAGATATCCAGTCTCAACTTGTATGAAACATGTGCAGGAAGATTGTTCTATCTCATGCTAGATCTAGTCAACTAAGATCACATAAAAATTGATAGTCTAATGTCAACCATGTGAATTTCTTTCCTGACAGAATATGCAGGGTACTTAGGTCAGTTATGTGATAAAATTTACAGGTTTACTGCCAGGCTAAAATGGCACATGAGAGTTCATAAGGAGAAAGTCATTTTCAAGACTCCATCACATATGTAAAAAGGTATGCAGGAGCAAGGCTGGTTTACAAAACCATCTGCAGGCCCAATAATGTGTGTGTGTATGTGTCTGGTATATGTGTATTTGAATGAAGGCAAAGAGAATACTTAATTATATACTGCATATATATGTATGTGTGTGTATATAAAATTTCCATGTGTGTGTATGAACATATAAAGAACACTTTATTTATATATTGCATATATGCATATATGTGCGTGTGTGTGTGTGTGTGTGTGTGTATTTTGTAGCCAAGAAAGGAACTTGTTCCACTTTTCTTCTGTTGATTTCAGGAAGCAAGCAAAAGAAGCAAAATATACATTTTAACCGCTTTCTTCAACTCTTGATAGTCTTCTCAGCTACCATCAATTACATTATATACTCACCCCCTAAGAAAATGTCTATCATTTCAGATTTTGTTCTTTGAAATTGGCAAGCAGTTTCAGTAGTAAAACCAAATTCTTTCAATATGAGTGCCACTGGCACCAAAACTCTTCCATAGTTGAATTGCATGACCCTAGGTTTTGGCAGGGACATTAATCTTTGAGAAAGCAATCAGTAAAAAGGTTTGGCACCACAAGGGATTAAAACTAACAAATTAAACAGAAGTGAATATATTGCTATAAATATATAGGCATATAGATATACGTCTATAGGTAACACAAAGTAAGAAATATTGAGAAATATACTAAGAAATAAAATACAATATCTCCAAAAGTTAATAAAAATTAACAGCAAATAAGAATTGTTTTTTTTTTTATTGTTCTTCATATTGGAGAACAACTTCTAAAGATATTTTGACAGTATAATTAATATTAGAAAACATACATTTGAGGACTTTAATAAAATGAATACAGGTTAGCAAAAAGCAAGGGTTTTTAAACAAAATACAAACAATATAGTTACAAAATTTGGTTTTGAATAATGGAAACTTTTTTATTTGAATTCAGAAAATGTCCAGCATTTTTATTTTCCCTGAATTCAAAAGAAAAAAAAAATCTTAGTGTATGATTATTGGCTAAATTTATTATTCATGCTGTCAAAAGATTTTTAAAGTCATAACATGAATATGAGTGGAATGAAGAAAATTAAATTTAAAAGAATTATTTGAGTCATTTTAAAAATTTAATTCTTTAATTGCTTTAGGTTTTCTCAGAGAATGACAGACACTGTTATGAAAATATTTAATATTTGAATTCATTTTCCTATCATCTGCAATGATTTTCTGTTTCATCAGACACCAATAAAACATGCTGCATTTGGTCTTGCATTAGTTGATTTAAATCCAGAAACAACATAGACAGTTGCCTGAAAAACCTACTCTTGAGTTGCTTATTTGATTCTTGGTTCTAAATATTAACTTAGAATTATAAAAATAACAGCAAATTCACTGTGACATTTCTAATCAAGGCAACAGAAATTGCCAAATATGTACAATGTTTAAAAAACATATGACAATGGTAATATTAACTTTTTCCTTATATAGAAAACATTAAACATTCATTGATCAAGCAGCCAAATCTACTGCTGGTTGAAATTTAGAAAATCTAGTTCTTAAAATAATTTTTCAGGAAAATAGGTTTTCCAAGTCCACTAAATTTTATCACTCTTTTTAGCATTGAGGGTGTTTCTTTCTTATCTTTTTGTTTGAAAATGTGGAACATCAATATTATGATTATTTTCTCTTTGAATTACATGCACTATTCATTTTAGTTGTTGCTACTGTTGGAGATGTTCAAGCTATGTAGTTTTGGTAAATTTCTTGATGTGTAATTCTATAGCACTGGTCTACAAGATATGAAGAAGGATAGTCTTGTTTAAGACCTACAGGTTGCGTTTGCATGAAGCCATTTTTAATCATTGATCAGAGAAAATCGTTGTGTAGAGCTGAGGGCATAAAGAAATGTAAATGTAAACATGAATTCCAAGAGCACATAACTTCTCTGATGACTATAATCTCCAAAAATTTAAATGCAAAAACAGTTGTCATCTTCTATTTTCTTTAATCCTGCACATCTTTTATCCTTTCTTTGACACCCTGATTTTTATCTCACTGTAACCCCCTGCATACTAGTGGAAACCCCACCTTGCTTGGGGTGAAATGATTAAAAAAAATGAATATCCAAATCTTTTTTATGTTGAACTTTTTTTGATAATTCGTAACATACTTATTTTTTAGTATTCATTTGTATTTCTGAGATGAGGTAGTATTTACATTATTTACATTGTTTAGACTGTTGTCCTCATCTTTACTGCCACGTTTACATTTCGGCTGTTGCATTCTCTGGCCTTTTTCAGTTGCTAGGAATTATGAACCACTGGGGTATATTTTGATCATTGGGGTATATTCTCATTCCATGTCCTCAATGACACATGGCTCATTAAATATAGGTGTTGGTTAAATCCAGTGATTTGACCCAAATAGTTGTGAGTTCAATATCTGCCTAAAGCAGTTGGGAACAAATAACTTAAAGAGAGATAAGTACATGGCATCTGGAAGTGACATTGCACATGGAATGAGAATGACATACCCCAGTGATCAAAATAAAGGATTTGGTTTGAAATTTCTAGCACCTGAACAAGGCTGAAGTATACAATAGCCAAAACATTGTAAACATGGCAATAAAGGTGAGGACTGATCTTTTGAATTTTTTTTTTTTAAGGCTGTGATTCTTATGCAACACTCAAAGATAAAAACATTTGTTCATTAAGTAAATTGCATTAAAAGATTCAGATTGTTAATACACTTGCATATTTGGTTATGTTCTTAGGTGTGTTTAATAGCAATTAAATTTCATCTGTTAATTACAAAAGCTCTGGGCCAAATCCATTTGTCCAAGGCATTTATTCTACTTGGGTTCTTGAAACTTCCTTTATTTTTATATATTTTTTTAATTTTAAACATTTTCTTTTTAGCTAATTTTATTCTTTTTAAACTCATTAGCTCCACTTTAATCTATGTGCTATGTAACTCTTTTCTTTTGCCAGAGTAGAGGGTGACTGACTTCTTTGTCTTTCATCTGCCGTAATTTCAAAGTTCACTTTAATTGATGACTATAAAAACTTTTTCATTATCATTAAATTAAAGCAAATTCTTTTTTCTTCTTCGCTTTCTCCCATTATTTTGTTTTAATTATTTTCAACAGGCATAATTAAATTTATAGTAAAAAATGAAAATGCATTTTTGTAGCCTAGAAATACAATTTATCATTTTAAATTGCTTTTTCCAATTCCTCTTTTGAAAAAAATGCATATATAAACATCGTTTTCCAATTAAATTTTTTATCCATTGCATCTTTTCAAAACTTTGATAGAAAATACAGTTCAGTGTAAAGAAAGACTTCTAAAATATATTCTTTTTATTTTCACACCATTTACTTGGACCATAAAAAATGATAGCAATAATGGAACAATTTTAGCAATTGCATTTTACTCAATTTCTTTATGTTTAATACTTCCTAAATATTAAGCTTAATATTGTTTTAAAGTTACATATTAAAATGGTTGATACCCAGTAAATAGTCACACAAATTTAAACATCACACTACACATTCTCTGAATAATTATGATTTCTCTGCTACCACAAAAATTAAAGATAATAATTTGTTATGTAGAAAAGTGGTATATAAAATGTATATATACATGTTTGGTTAGAAACCAACAAAAGTGCTTGGGTTAAATTTTTTTTCAGTAAACCATGCATAAATAAATATTTACTGCCCAAATATCCTCAATATATATATATATCACACAACTTCAATTTATGATCAGCCAAAACAAGTTTGTGGAGTTTTTTTTTTGTGTTTTCCAAGACAACTACTGATTTTGTGCAACCTGAGTGTTCAGCATCATTTGTGTTTATACAACCGCGTTTTAAGTCAGCATACCACCACTTAGCCATTCTTTCTGATGGAGAAGAATCCAAATAATATTTATGAGGTCATTGCTTTGCTTGAACATTATTTTTTCCAACAGAAAGCAATACTTTATCAACACATGAAATTCAGATTTTTCCATTGTTTTAAAAATTTGCAACAGTAGCTTCCCTTAAATAACTCTAATTTGTAAACTAATAATCAAATTGGGCCCAAACTTTGTCACATGCCATTTGAAGGTTAATACTTCATAAAAATAATATGGATTTTTTTATTAATGATGCCATCTATATGCCAGGCTCGGGACTTATTGAGTGATGTGTTATAATTGCAGAATTTTGATGCACTACTCAAAAAAAAAAATAATATATGGATAGATGAATAGATGCAACCTTATCAACACAAAAATAAACCTTGTTGATTATGATTTATGAAAATAGATGACAGTGGATAATTTACATTCAATTTTTTTCTGGAACACAGAAAATATGGTCAAAGCCAGAGAAAAATGAAGATAGTCTCAATATATATGTATATATATATATACACACATAGATATGAAAAGAATAAGTAAGAAAAAAATGTCTTTAATCTAACATGTTCGGAGGAAAAAAAATATTGAAGAGGGAAACAGGACTTAAAATCCTGGGTACTTATGAACCCGGACGAATCTCTATTTTCCTTAAATCTGCTACCCCTCTTTGGTAGAAAACAAATCCTGTTTCCCTCTTCAATACTTTTTTTTTCCTCCAAATTATTTTCTTCTCCTTTTCATTTACTCCCACTCTTCTGGTATTAGTATATTTGGGTGTGATCTCTATTAGATTACATGTACATGTGCCTGATGAAATCTAATGGTTGAAACCCAGGTATCTGAGTACATATTCCAAAATTCGTAAGTTTATTTCTGCTCTACTTTCTTCTGATAGTATTGAGAGCATTTTTGTTGTTTAATGCCTTTGAAGACAATCATTTACTACCTTCCATCTATATAGAAATTAGTTATCCACATACAATCCTGTTTCGCTGTATCACAGCTCATATATATATATATATATATAATTTGTTAAAACATTATTTTTTAATGGATACTCGTATTAGAGTAGATGCTTTATCTTTTTTTATTATTAAACAGTATTTTCATTTATTTACATCTATCAGCCTGAATATAATATTTGATGGCAGTACTTTCTGGGATTTTCCTTCTGAGTAAATTATTTTCTCTTTTGATGAGTATGACATTTTTTAGGTTAAAATTGTGGATGAATCTATTTTTATGAATGACTAGTGCATTTGTTAAAATTGTTTTTTAGGAGTTCCTTTTTGTGTTCATAGATCTGGTTTTTTTTCAAATTTCTGCATGTTTCTCTAATGTATTGTGAGAAACAGTTTTGGCAACTAATTTTATATATGCCTGCTTCTGAAATATTATTGTTATGCATTTTTTAGATCTGATTATATTCATAATGGTTTTGGAAGTGTTAAAATCCTCAAGACCCCCACCATCAAATATTATTAAAATATTAATCTGCGTCCCAGTTTTTCCCAAATTTCACTTTTCCTATTAGAACCACTACTTTCCCAAACCAACATACGCATCAAACAATCAAAAGAAAATGGTGAAATCAATATATTAAATGGCTTTTGTGTGTGTGTGTGTGTGTGTGTGTGTGTGTGTGTGTGTGTGTGTGTCTGCACATGGCCAAGTGGTTAGAATGTTAACTTTCTAACCATAAGTATTTGAATCTCACCATCTTCGAATTGTTAGGAAGGTGACTGGAGCAGACAATCACAGTGTGCAGCATCTTTGGAAAGTGCCTGAAAACAATGCCACAAGTTCAAGTCCTGTGAGGGAAATTGGGTAAACAGAACCCTTTGAGAGCTGTTGATGGTTGTGTTGAAGTCACAAGTCATTGTGACCAAGAATTTGAGAGTTTCAGACTGTGGTTCATGCTAGATAATGCGTTCTCTTCCAGAAACTGTAACTAAAGTTTGCTCAGTATAGTTGCAGTATAAACCACAGGCATGCTCTGTGTGTGTTGGACAAATATAAATGTGCCTGAGTAGGTGTCTGCAATAGAGATTAGCTAGATGCGCTGGTAGATGGGACTTATATACATAAAGAGAGAGAGAGGGGGGTAAAAAGAAGCATATTCAGTATTTCTTAAATTACAATTTTGAATTTAGGGAAACTAAAACAGAAGCAGACCATTCTTTTTTGGTAGATATTTTGCACAACCTAATTTTTTAATCTTGTATCTAATCTGGGTTTATTCTAGACTAAAATAAAACTGGTTACTCTCTCTCTCTCTCTCTCTCTATATATATATATATATATATATATATATATATATATCTCCCTATACCCTAAACTGCTCACACACACACACACACACACACACATATAAAATTCCACATAGTGTGCTGGTGTCAATAAAATAGTGCTTGATGTAGAATAACAGAGCCATGAATTATATATTAATAATAAATATACATTTTTATAATTTACTGGTGGCACAACTTTAAGTTTTATGCACAATGCAATCTTCAGGTATTGTTTGAAAACTGACCATTACATAATTAAAATTTTGATTTTATATATATATATATATATATATATATATATATATATATACATACTAGACTATAGTAATAGTGGTGCAGTCCACATCATTTACTTGGTTTTTAAAAAATAAAAATTGAAAATATGTATAAAAAAATGGAAAAAAAATACACATCCACAAAAACAACTACAAAAACAGAAAGAAATAGGTATGTACATCTATAGATGTTAATGAACAAAAAAATGGTTAGTTTTGCAAGTTAGATAAACTCTTGATTTTCTTCCTCACTTTTTTAAATTGAAAATAGATTTTTCTACAAATTCATCATTTTCCAAAGGATTTGTCCCTGAAATCAAATTAACTTTACCTACAGGGTGTGTATTTTGACATAGAGGGTGGCCAATGATAGAATGGTAAGCACTGACTGATCAACCAATTCCAAAGTCTATTAGGAGTGGCCACAGAATTCCTCTATGCTCTCTTGATGGCTATGTCAGTATAGTTTTCTTTTTTTTCTTAACACAGAAAGGAGGGGCTTTGGAACCCAGGTATTCTCATGGGCATTAGAATGTGAGGGGTGTTTATTTGGTCTTGCTTTTGATCTGGGAGTCTGGGTGAGCAATTTGGGGTGTGGCTGGAATTAAAGTATTGCTTTTCAAATTTTTTCTTAGTGCATTTTGCAGATTTTTATGGTTTATAAAGACAAGCCAAAAAATATTCATACTTATAACTCAAAAATACACTCCACTCTTAAAAGGAACAGTAGATATTTAGAATCTAAGTTGTGTTTAATATCTGAATGTTAGAAGAAATTAAGAAAGTTATTTTTGTATGTCTGATATTTTAGGGTTGCTCTGAGCCCCTTGCAACAAACTTCTGCTATTATTTTATTTATGGTGTATATAAATTAAATCTGCTCCACATTTACTCATAAATAATAAGAGGATTTCATTTTTAATTAAATTTTAATGTGCAATTTAGCAAAAGATTATTCTTCATTCCCCCAACTATCTTTCAATGTCGAAAGGTAAAATTGAATGAAAATTTTTCATACACATGAGTTATCATTTCATAAAAAATAAAAGCAAGACAATAAACTTATGCATTAACATTTAGCACTCTACATAATTTATAAATATTACTTATCGTTTTACTGAATATGGAATCCCCTCAAAACATAATGTTTTAGATATTAGTTCTATGTATTTGAAATCGCAGAAGACTGGCTGTCAATTTCAGTCAAGATTGTTTTAGGTGTTGCCATAAAAGGATATGACTACACAAGCAAAAATTTCAAATTCAACTTGCCTTGGCAGGTCTAACATTAGGTATGCCATTGAAAATATCAAACTTTAAAAGAAGTGTCTTTTTAGACTAAGAAAATTGTGACATCAGCAAATTTCTTCAATTGACACCATGAGTCACATTGATACAGACTGGAAGTTCTATCAAACTATTACAATTTGAAATCAATAAAAAATATTTTTATGGAAAAGTCTACATATCTCTATGCACAAATGTGAATACTAAAAATTCAACTGGAAGCTGAGTTTCAAATCCAGTTGAATTTGTTGCATTCACATATGTGCAAATACTCTTAGGAAAGGGATAAATCCATTGCTTCTCCCTCCAGCTATGGGTTAAATAGCAGAACAGGTTAGGTTTTGTAGTCTTGGTTGGCAACTGCTCTACTGCAGAAAGTAATGGCAACCTACAGTGGGAAAATTTTCTGCCCAGTCAGTCATGCATCAAAAGAGATATGATTGCCCAAGAATGTATGCTGTATGACAATTAGCTGACTGACTAGACATCTTTAGACATGGACAGTGAAACAAAACAATATACTCCTATAGATTAAATAAATCAGTCAGTTCAAAATTCTCTAAAGGCTACTGACATTGACATGCCTGAAGAAGGCCAGAGAGCACAAACAGCTGAAATATGGTAATGACAAAGATAAGGACATGAATCCAAATGGCATAGTACCATCTTTACTTTTAAAAAAATAAAGCAGAGGTCATAGTCTTATAAACTACTAACAAAGTGTTCATTCTACACTGAAGGCTCATTTTTTGTGACCTTATATCAAATATCTAAAGGACAAGATACCAGATCGTAGAGTGAAGGAAAGTTAAAAACTTTCCTTGTTGACTGCTGTAAGTACTTATTTCAGATAATCCCTGAAGAGAAAAGCATCTTAGATTTCCATCTACTTCATCAGCTGTTTCTTAATTAAGCCAATAAGTAAAATAAATATATTCTTAGGTTTTCAAAAGAAAGCAGACACTACAGAGATTTCTTCCTTGCTATCATGTTAATCTTTACTCCTTGGCAAATATATGTATATATAGAATTAATGTGGAGAGGTTTGTCACTTAACTGACTAGAGCTGTTTAAGTCATGCTGACTTAGGAGTTTTGTGAAGGCATTATTGTGATGTCGTCAGTCTTCAGGGATTTTTTTTCTGCTTGAAGAAAAAACAAAAATCCCTCAAGATGTTGTCACTCTTCCGGGATTTTTTTTCCTGTTTGAAGAAAAACAAAAACCATGAAGAGTGAAGACATCACAATAATGCCTTCAAGAAACTTTGAAGTTGGTATGACTGGAATAACACTGCTCAGTTAAGTGAAAAATCTCTCCACACTAATTCTATTAACACTCTATCCCTAGATTGATATTAAGCATTTTATGGGAAAAAAAACCTGCTTGCTTAAAATGCCTTTTTACCAGTAAACTATTGGAAAAACAGCAATTTCTAGCACTAAGCATCATTACAATTTAACACACACACACACAAATATATATATATATATATATATATATATATATATATATATATATATATATAGATAGATAGATAGATAGATAGATAATGATACCAAGTCTGTAAACAGAGAAGATAATCCAAAAAGATCTAATATAAAATATTAAGTGATAGATCTGTGTAGAGAGCTCAGTGGATATTATCCAGAGCAATATGATATACATAAAGGAACACATTATCTAAAGTGTTTATAAATTATAATTCATTTTGACGGGCTAATATGCTCATCTCTACTTTTGTTTAATATAAGTTTCCTTAGAACACCTAAAAAAAATTTCAAAGAAAGGGGAATTCAAGTAATATGACCCGGAATAGAAACCCTTAGTTTTATACTTGTAAGGGTCACAAAGGTTAGGGGCAAAAGAATTAATTGGACAGAATGAAGGACCACACACACACACACACACACACATATATATATATATACCAACAGTCAACTTGCCTAAAACCCTTTTCCAGATAAATTCTCAAGCAAAAATAACAATAGTGCAAAAAGAATAAATAATCATATATGACTAAAAGAGAGATATAAGAGGAAAACTGTACTTAGATTTAGTGTTTCATCCACTGATATATATGTGTTTATGTGTGTCTTCAGCCTAATGATTTTACAGAACATTTATTTCACATAGTAAATATTTTTCAACATAATCTTCTTCCTTGACAGTGCTCTTATTTTGGTAATGAATGTTAATCACATCGACTGAACATTGTCTACTGCCTGATTTACACTTCCTCTTGGCCTATTAAACTGGAGTAGGGGTTTATCATTTGTTTCTTATTTAGGATTGAGTTTCTGGTATCTTCTAAAATCCTATTTTTTTTCACTCCAATGAACCCTTTCTTAGTGACATTATCACCTTGCTTGGGGTGAAATTATTTTTTTAAAAAATCATTTAAGAACTATATATCAGCACAAATAGTGAACTCTCAAACAAAACCAAAATATTATGAAATTTAGAGTAAAATGTAATTGAAGGCATGCAATTGCATTCAAAATATTTAGATTTTGCCTTCAAATAACCCATAAAAGTTGAGATGCTGCTAAACTAAATTTACCAAACCAAACATTTGTTTTCTTATGATACATCTCAGTCTCCACTTTTCCATAAATTAACCAAACTTCTTAGGTAGATTATTTTGTGTTTTCCTTTGCTTTTATTGCCTTAATATGTCCCGTGAGTGTTACATTCTCCAAGCCCACCTTCCTAATTGTGTTCCAGAAATTCCAATTGTCTCTTTCTGATTGTAAGTATAAGTGTCTTTTAGATTTTCAGTTTCCTTAAAACTCTCTCATTACAGGACATTAGAGACTGGTCAGTTTTTGCTTTTGCTCATATATACACAAATAGGAATCCAATATGAAATTGTCCAGGTGGCATATTTTACCACTATTTTGATTGGTCATCACTTGGGTTTTGACCAAAATACAGTGTTGGTTTTTCCCTGAGCCTTTTCTCATTTTCTGGTTGGTTGTGGCAAATGTGAAGAAAATCTGGTCCTGGCTATTCCTAGAATAGAGAAGCACCTCCCATTGCATTATAAGATGTACAACATCATCTGATACCTCAGAAGAAGGGTTTCTCAAATACACACATATAGTAGAATACATAAAGTAGTCATACTGGATCAGAGTGTAGTATCTGTATACCCTTGGGTTCCCATGTACATCTCTTGTGGGGAGATTATTAAATACTGGATCAGTGTGTAATATCTTTGTACTCTGTGGAAATTGTTTTACACATCATACATAATTGCTTAAAACTTATGAGGGAATAAAGAAAGTGTGCTCAATATCAGAGACAAAACATTTATAGATACAAGCAGTGTAGACATAGAAATGAACACTATATGTTAATTAGATGTTTTATAACTTCATCATCATCAGACCATATCTACACTATTTATTTTTCTTTCTCTCACTCATTCTATGCATGTATGTATGCATATAAGTATCTATCTATCTATCTATCTATCTATCTATCCACACACACAGGGTGAATTGTTATCTAAATTATGCAAAAATGAAAATAACACTAATATATCATTTTAACAGATATATTTATCCAAATTATGCACATACATCTTGAAATACTAAAGAGTAAATTTATTCAATAAAATTGATTTTGGCTTTATTCACAGCCTCCAGACAACTTCAGAATCTCTTGCATTTCTTCTAGACGGTCTCCTTGTTTAAGTTGGTGGTGCTGTCATAATCCTTGCTCAGCTGTGGCTGAAACATAATAATCAAGAGGGTTGCAATCTGAGGAGTTAAGTGGCCAGATGTAAGGGGGTGTCGTTGCAGAAATTGTCTGACAGCCATGACTCTGTTCTTCTGATTGTGTAGTATGGTGCATAGCTCTGTTGCCAGACTTAGGGTCTTCCAGCAGCCACCCTCTTGACCTAGGGCACTATTATCTCCTCAATGCATTTGATGTAGTCTGAGGTACTGCCAGAAGATGAATGGAGACATAACATCACTATCACTATCAAACCCTCCAAACACCTTCGTAATCACCATTGGACTCATCCATCTCTTTTCGAATCCCCTGCACAGTCCTTAGATTGCCACCCAAACACTCTGACATTTTTGTATTAGAGCTTCTGGCATGAATGCTAAATAGTACAGCATGCCATCGAGTGAATTGCATCATGGTGCTCTTTTTCTCACAGATGGTGGCCAACTGACCTTACTATACTGTGCAGTTGACAAAATCGAAAACAATGTATATGCACAAAATTAAATTTATCCATTGAACCAGTATGTATGTATATATGTATGTATATGCATGTGTACATTTAATTTTATAGTTATCTAATCTTAAGGAAGGTAGTACTTAATTAAACTCATCCATTACTTGTAATTTCTAGTGAGTAGTGGTGGTATAAATTTCACCACAAACAATGTGATAGATTAATTAAACCTGATTTAGGCACTACAACATGGTGTAATGGTTAGTGAACTAAGCTCGCAAAATCAGTTACGACTGAAAAGTGAGTTTGATCCTCACTAGGTTACCTTATATATTCGGTCTTATGCCACATCTAAACTACACTAAAATAATCACCTAATTAAATCTGATTTCAGTCAGTCACCTCAATGTTCTTTCAGCCCTTAGCTCCTTATAGTGTCTGATCTCAATGTGTCTATCCAATTTTGTAGAGGATTGAACTGAGTGGAATTTGTATTTCACATATTGTATGTATGCTGTACATTATACATTTCTGTTGTCAAAATCTGGAAAGTTATTAGGAATATATCAGAAAACAGTATTGCAATAATTTTCAAACATAAAAATGTAATTGCAATAAAGATTGGAAAAAGAGAGAGACAAGAGGTTACAATTTCATCTAAACTATTTGAAGCACTTTGAAAGTATTCTTTTCAAATTTACTGGGATGGTATGGGAGTAAATACAAATGTTCAATATTTAAATCTTTTATGATCTAGAGTCAGTCACTTAAGTGCCATATGTAATACATGCTTCGGGGATCATGTCTCGAAAGAGACGTGACTGACTGGGCAAAAGATTTTCTCGCAGAAAGTTACCGTTACTTTCTGTAGTAGACTGGTTGCCAACTAAGTCATGCTATTTAACTCATATCTAGAGGGAGAAGGAATGGATTAATACCATTTCCAAGGGTATTTGCACATAACTGAACACAGTGAATTGAACTGGAATTCGAACTCAGCTCTCTGATTTCTTATTCCGAATCGATATCCACGACACAACAATGCAATCCAAATAGTTGCTCCAAGTTTCATGCAGAGGTCATCTGATAATTGAAACTTTGTGTGGTTTCATTAGTTAGTGTTACTGCTCTGTCCTAGTTAATTTACTAGAGACATTAAGCACTTTCGGTTATTTGGTAAATGTCTGTCTTTTCTCTTCTTTTGTTCTTTTTTGTTTGTTTGACCTCTATTTCTTTTTTTTTTTATGTTTTGCCATTCCAATTTTTTTATTTGGAAGCTTTATTAACAGCTTGTGTTGTTTTGTTTTATAAATGTGCTTAAATGCATGAAGTTGAGGTACCAAAGATGAAAGCTCATCAGAACAATTGCCACAAAAATATTTATAGAAAAGGCACAAAGCTATGTTATGGTGGTATTAAAGTGATTGAAGTTGAGATGTCAAGTCAAGACTGATAACACTTCAGATTCTTCTTAGGCTTTTGCTATGAAGTTCTAGAAACATATCAGAAATATCAGACCAGATGTGGCAACAATATTGCATGAATGAATGGTAGACTCATAAAGGTGTAAGATAGATTTAGGCAAGAAAAATTATCTACCATGACACAATGAACCAACTTTCTTATCAGCAGACTTAGCAACTGACTCAATATAATCACTCTAATTCATATCAGTGGGAAATGTTAGACCAAGAGGGTGCAATGAGTTATTTTTCTGGAGGTTAGCATCAGCCATGCTGAGGAAAGGGAAAAAAGGTTTCCTAAGATGATATTTTAATGTTATTGCCAACAAGCATTATTGATCAATATGCGTATGACAGATAGTGAACTAGCATATGAATACACTGACTAGTTGGAAGGTTGTGAAGTACTAATTTAGGCAAAACTTGCTGGTCCAGTTAAAAGTATAAAGTCAACTTCAATTCAATACTTTTTCATTTTCCAAGATTAGTAGCTAGTGAAGAACCTCGTCAACCAAGGATGTGAGAAGGAATCACCCCAAACATGAAACTCAAATTCTCAGCTTATCATGTGTCAAAGTAAACATCCTTACTGCTTCAACTGATGACAAGTTATCCAATCATTATTGTTGTAGCAATAACTCTTAACAATATTAGTGACATCACTATTGCTGAGATCTAGATCTTAATTTCTATTCATTCAGAGATGATGGGTGGTGATGATGGTGGTGGTGGCGATGATGATGGCAGCAGTATGCAAGAGTCAGTGGAGACTACTATTCTTGGTATCTGTTGCGCATGCCATAAGAGGACATCCCTTTGAGATGAACACTGATGCTGGAAATAGCCAAGCATAGTAAAAAGAAGCTGATATTGTGGAAATATACATAATGGTTGGCAAGAGAATGTTGGGGAAGGCAGAGAGAGAATGAAAAGAAAAGAGAGAGAAGAAAGTATGAGAAAGAGTGAAAAGAAAAAAAGGAAAGAAAGAAGTGAAAGAAAGCAACAACGAAAAGAAACGAGAAAAAGAACAAAAAGTACTGACAAAAATGAACAAGAAAAAAGATGTGAAAGAAAAATGCAAGAAAGAAAAAGCATGTATAAAAGAAAGAGTAAAAGAAAAGAGCAGATAAAATCAATAAAATAAAATAAAAAAGACGCAAGAAAAAAAAAGAATAGAAAGCAATGTAGAAAAAAATGAATTAAATAAAAAAGAAATAAAATAAAAAGAAACAAAATGTGTGAAAAGAAAACGTGGGAAAGAGAGAAAAGTGAAAAGCAAAACACAAGTAGGTAAGACTGAAAATAAATGGAAGAAGAAAGAAAAAAGTTGAAAATGTGGAAAAAAAAAAGAATAAGAAAATAGGGAAGAATAAATGTAGAGCAATACTGAAGTAAAAGAAAAAAATGAGGGGAAAATTTCAGAAAGAAGAGAAAGAGAAAAAAGGACTGAATGAAATGGTGATGCAGAGAAAATAAAAGATTTTAAAAAATAGGAAAAAATATTAAGAAAAATAAAAAAGATGAAATAGTAAAAGATTAAAAGAAAATGACTAATGGAGAGAATAAATAGATAGGCAAATAAAAGAAAAGGCAAAATAAAAAGAAGAGGAAAGAGGGTGAGTGGTAGAAAGAAAATCAAGAGAGAGGGAGGGGGTAAAGAGAGAGCTGAATCAGGTTTTTAAAAAACAGTGAGCACAAAGGAATAGTTTATCAGGTTGCTTCTTATAGTAAACAGCAAATGTACTTTATTTTGTTTGGCAAGAAAGACACTCATACAATATTTACTTATGAGCATAATATCTGATAAAAATGATGGGATTATTTACATGAAGACCAGTGGGTCTGTTTATTAAAGTGGCTCTCCCAAGTAGGGATCAAAGTGTAATATATGTTCTTCCCCTATCTACTGCATTTTTCAAGGATGTCTGGTTCTGGGGATTCTAAACTTGCAGTAGTATCTTCTTCATTGCATTAAAGAAGCAGAGTTGATGAGTATCAACACCAGCAAGACTGGTCATGGAAACTGGGCAATTTTTCCTTGGCTCATATTTATATGTAAAACTGACATGAAACTGGCATTATGTCACTTCCTACCACATTCTGGCTAAGATAAAAGTGTAGTATTGTTTTTTCTCCTCTGCCATGTTTCAAAGTTCCCAGGACAATGACACAGGTCATTAGCAGTGTGTTCCTGTTTTCAGAACAGCTCCTGAACTCCCTGGAATATCAATCCTCATGTGATGTAGTGTGGCTCCCAATAAGGTTCAGGATATGTGTGTGTGTGTTTGTGTGAGAGAGAGAAAATGCTGTGAGGACAGATGTTGCTGTTTCAAAAGTGAGGGTAGGTAATTCTAACTGGAACACTTATTTGCCCTTTTAAATACCTACCCTCATGTACACACATACCTGATCCTAGTCTAGTACTCCATTATGTTGACCTTGTGCCAAAGCTAGACTGATACAAAAAAAAAACGCAAACTATAATAAAGTATACGAATACACCCACGCATAAAATATGTTTGTGTATGAAACTATTAATATACTCAGCCATTTGAGTCGTCAGGTGCATGGGTGGATAGATGTTTAAAAAGTGTTACCTTTCTATCAGAGAGGAAAGGCAAATATAAGTTTACGTTTTTTGTTTTTCTCACTGACATCGGTCTGTTCTCTTTCTACTATTCTGCTTGCAAGACAGGCTGATATACACTTTTTTCTTTACAATATCAGACCTTACAGACTGACAGATGTTTCTCATAGAGTCCCGCTCTGTTCTGTAGCGGACCAGGTTGAAATCTATTTATTCAGAAAACAAATCCTCCACCTCGCTATTTACGGGTATGGTGCCGATTAGGGCGAGAGTTAGAAGTTTTTTTTCTTGTGTTTTTTTTTTTCTCTTAATCTGTTGTATTATTAACTTTTGAAATTGCTATCTTTTTCATCGACTCGCGTTATTTTTGCTTTTTAGAAAGTTTACTTTTCTGTTATCAAATTCCTTTAAACAAACAGGTTAGTAAATTGTGGGGAGGGATATCTTTCGTTTTATTCTCTCTCTCTTATTTCATCCCCATACCAATTTTATTCTCTGATTACTTTTTGCCGAACACAAATTATGAAAATTATTTTTATTGATATTTTAAAAAAATATCAATGATTTATTTATCCATCGATTCATACATTTTTAATTTTTTTAAAATATTTTCTAATGCTTTTTAAAAAAAGTTTGATTTTATTTTTCTTTGTTTTTTTTTTCTTCATTGGTGTTTTTTTTTTTTTTCATCTCCCCGACACTTTTAAAATTCCTGTCTTCCTTTCTCCATCGATTCCGCACACTTCTTTTTCTATTTTAATTTCTTCCCTACTACCTTCCTTTTTTTTTTTTTTTTTGTTGACAAAAATTTTAGTTGACTCACAATGCAAACGAAACCAACTTAAAAATTATTCGATTACGTTGTCGATTCCCTTATTTAGGATTTAACTCCTTCATACACCTGTTAAAAATATACGCTTATTCTCGAAGAATGTTCTTTGATAGAAATAAAAAAAAGCTTTACTGCACGTGTGTGTTTCAATTTTTTAATTTAAAAAGGAAAAATAATTTAAAAAATACATAAAATAGAATGCAATGGTCATCGGTTGCAAATTTGAGGTTTCTTGTTGCCTTTGAAATTACTGAGACTGTTCGAAACAAAATTTATGCTATCCACCAGATCTGGAAATATCTTTGAGAATGGATGTATTTGTTAAAAAAACGTTAGGTTATATTTAATTTACTGTGTGAGTAAAAAGAGGATTTAAAAACTTACTTTTTATTTTCATTGTGGCTCCCCCATACCATTCTTCTATTTTTCATTATTCCGTATTTTTATCTTCAAAATCTTTCTAATCGCTTTTTTCAAATTTTTTTGTCTTTTAATTTTTAGTGCAAAATAAACCTTTGAACCACGAAATCTTCAGTTTAGTGACTTTTTTTTTTCGTTTTCACTTTTTTTCATGTTCATTTGTTTTTGTTTTCCTTTCTTTTTAATTTGTAATTTTGTTATTGACTTTTCTTCCTTCCACATTTTCTTCTTTTTCTGTTCTCAAATTTCTTCATATTTTTCTTTTACTTCACTGAACCCCATCTCTAGTTTTCTTGGGAACCATTGATTTTAACATCCAAAACTAATTTTGCATTTCAAATAATGAATTATCATTCATTATTTACCTAGCCTCATATTCTGATCACATAACTTTTAGTGATCACACTGGGGTTGAAAAGATACAAAAAGCCAAGAAAGTGGTACTACTATGAAACCACGTTCAACGGTTCTATTTTTAATCCCGGAAATTAAATGTGCTGATATCACACAATGAGGTTGGACTTTTCTTTTTACATTGACCTGAAACTACGAATTTATTTTACTTATAATAAATTTAAAATATATCACTTGATTAAAAATATAAAAATAAAACTGAAGTTGTTTCAATCTAAACAACTAGCAAATGTCAATGACTACAATATTTAATCATTACAATCAGTTACTCAGTAAAAAAAATAAAATTTACATCTCTTATTTATTTTATTTTATCTTTTTACTTTTTAGTCCAGTGAAATTAAACGAGATTTGGTAACATTTCACTGGACTAAAAGTCAAAAAAAAAAAAAATGAAAGTGATGTACAGTAAAAGTAAGTAAATTTTATTTTCCATTTTAATTGACTTTTTGGCGGACCTGAAGTATCCTGCCACCACGTTTATTTTCGCCATTTTTCAATTTTTTTCACAGTCCTATCGATTGTTAACTATAGATTTTGATTATCAAAAATAATTTGGAAAAATTGCAATATTTAATAATTTACTAAGCGCAGCTTAGATATGGCACAAGGCCGAAAGTATGGAGCGCCCAGTGAGGATCGAACTCACTACTGAATTGCAATAGTTCTAGCGAGACAACCTTGCTAACCATTGCACCACCTCGAGATTGCAATATTTAAACAAATCGCGTTGGGGTTGCTTTGTTTATGTTAACTCTTTGGGACGAGTTCTTGCCCTTCGGTTTTAGCCTTGGGGTCGCTCGATGTTTTTTTTGCGGGGGGGGGGAGCGATGAGTTGTTACTCTTGTTCTTGTCTTTCTCACGTTTTCTTTATAACTTACGATGGCATCTTCCTCTGAAACTCCAAGAATGGCTCTATTTAAGAATTTCGCAAAGGATTTAGTCATTGAATATGCGCATATCCAACTTAAAGTTAATTGCACATAGCAAATTGTGTTCCTATGGGCATGAAAAAGGCATGTGCAAATTTCAAAGCGGATAAGGTTTGCTGGAGATGTTCCAAATGCTCAAAAAAAAAACAATGTCCATTAAGAATAGGACATTTTTTGATAAATCCAAATTATCACTTCACGTGATATTCCAACTAATTTTTTTTTATTTCATCTGCCAAGTACCGGTGACCAGTTCAGCGACATTGAACGGAGTTTCATTAAATTCTGCATTTCAGTAGTATGAATATTGCAGAGACATCTGTACAAGCAAGATGGAGAAAGACCGAAAAAACTGATGGGTGGCCCTGGACATGAAGTCAAAATTGATGAAAGTTTGTTATTTAAAAGGAAAAACAATGTTGGCAGGGTTGTTCAACAAGTGTGGGTAATAGGATTCTATGACCGAACCGAAAGAGTCGGATTTATCCAACGAATACCAGACCGTTCTGCAGCAAGAAGGTGTCATCATGGAATGTGTTACCCCTGAGACTACCAGTGGAGGAGCTACAGTAATCTTCCAAAACTAGGCTATGTGCACGGGACAGTAAACCACTCTGAAAATTTTGTAGATCCTGTCACCGGCTACGTACAAACAATATTGAGGCCTACTGGTCCCGTATTAAAAGACGCCTGAAATCAGAATCAGTGGGTGAAATGAAATGAAATGGTCTCATGAGACTAAGTCTATAAAATGACAATGGACAAAAACCCATTGAAAATTATATGAGTTATTTCTCCAGCATATCAGTAAAAAATATATAGAAAATACATAAAAAAAAAAAAGAAATTTGGAAATAGTTTCCTTGAAACTTAAAAAAGAAACAACTTGGAAAAATATGCTATTGAAGCCCCACTCCCAAAAAGATTTTTCTACATGTTATTGAAAAGAAAAAGTATATTGAAAACACATAAAAAAATTTAAAAAAACAACTTTGAAAAAATAAGCTATTGAAACCCCATTACCCCAAAAATTTTGGACATGCTATTGAAAAGACCCCCTCCCAATAAATTTGGACATAATTTCCTTGAAACAGGAAGAAAAAATAACAATTTGATATTTGAAACTAAAAAAAAAATGGCATGTAAAACACTAAGAAAAAATTCCCCTGTTCTAATAAAAACTTTTTAAACATACATGTTTTAAAAAAATCGAAACCAGTGTTTCCGAAATGGAGAGGATTGATTTATTAAAGTTGTATGAGAAATTGCTCCCCCCCCCATTTGTTTATTGAAATTTTATTTTAGCAAATATTTTATGTCGTTGTTAAAGTTTCAGGTGTAAAAAAAATAACATTTAACTGAAAAAAGGTCCAAAAAAATTTATAATGTACAAATTTACAGTTGACTGTAAATGTCGTCCCATCGACTGTTTTCAAAATGTAAACTGCCCCCTCCCCAAATTTGTTTAAATATTGTACTTTTTCCATTTTTTTTTTTTTTTTTTTTTTTTTTTTTTTTTTGATAATAGTAAAGCTTAGGGGGTAATCGATAGGACTACGGTGAAAAAATTGAAAAACGGCAAAAATAAACGTGGTGGTAGGATACTTCAGTTCCGCTGATTTCTTAATTCTCGTATAGCAACTAGAGTGGAAATACATATAAAATAATTCAATCAATATTTATGTGTAGGTGAAATCAAAGAAGTTAATTTTTTTTTTTTTTTTTTTTTAAGGTAACCATGATCTCAACAAATCATTGGAGCTTAAATATTGCCATGATTTCTTTTCTTTGTTTGCGGGGTGGGGGGTGCTTTTTTTCCTAATTAAAAAAAAAAAAACAAGTTAGATTATGAAGCTTAAAGAAGAAAGCAAGTTTCGGTTTTTGAACATTAAAATCAACGATACCCATTTCTTTGTTGTTTGTTTATTTATTGACACAATACAATTTTCAATTTTTCTTATTCTTGAATAATCCCCCTCTTTTTCACTGAAAAAAAACCCAAAAAAACGTTCAATCTGAAATCCTCCTTCCACATGTCATGTCCACTAAGACATTATGCCTACAAAATATTTATAAATCAATCAATTAAAGTGTTTACATCTTAAAACACACCAATTAAAACCATAGATAGAGAGAGAGAGAGAGACACCATAAAACCATTAATATATACATTACACACACATAATGACAAAATTAGACACCTGGATTACATTTCCCAGTTCTCTCCACACATCAGATGACATGGCAAGGAAATATAGTGGTAGATGCATTATAATGTGCCGCAATTACTTCTTTAGATTCTAGATTTTTGTACCTTGAATTAATTGCCAAAAACAAAATCAGGTCTTTTACTAGAAGTACAACAAAGCATGTCACTAAAATTAGTTGAACTACGTGTTCCATTCAGTGACACAAAATTTTATTATGACATTTCACAGGATCAACCATGGCCTTGCTTACCACTAAATTTGAGACAGCAAGTATTCTTACATTTGTATAAATTGTCTTGCACAGGAAAACGTGCAACTGTGAAGTTAATTACTGAATGTTTTGTCTGGCCAAACATGTCAACCGACATAAGAAATTAGTAAAAAAGAACTTGTTTATCATGTCAGAAGAACAAGATAATTAAGCATACCAAATCACCTGCTGAGACATTCAGTACACCTAATGCTCGAATCATTAACATGTTGATATTGTAGGACCCTTACCTTGTTCTCAATGATATACATATATCCTTACTATCATAAATAGGTTTACCTGCTGGCCTGTTTCAATAGTAATCAAAGATATCGCAGCCACAATAATAGCCAAAACTATTCTTACTGATTGGATTGTAATATTTGGAGTACCTTCGGTACTCACAACAGACAGGAGCTTAGTTTTAGTCTATATTATTTACAGTTCAACCACCTGCTCGGCTCTTGACACAAAGACTAAAGCCTCTTGTGCAAACAAGATGGTAGAATGTTTTTAAAGTTGAAAACAGATCTAGCAATGAAGCAAAATTGATGGCGTAGAGAATTTACCACTGGGTAATTAGAAACATTGTAAAAGAAGACTAAAATAGTTTTCAACACATCATTGACTCTGCCTGGTCAAGAGTGTGATGACAACACAAACATTTTACCTACAACAACATTTGAAAAACAGAATGTCATTAACAAAAATATATACCTAGCAAATGACTTTTACACCTGTGCATTATTTATTTATTTATGCAACTTCTTGTATTCTTGTATATAAGATTATGGTTATTTATTCATAGTATGCTGTCTCTTCCTATTTTACTCTTTTGATATAAGTTGTAGGATTATTTTAAATGGTCGAATTATGAGCAGTCCCACAATAATATTTTAATTTGTCGTATCATTGCCCAACACTGAATTTTAATGTTTAACAAAAACCCAAATAGAAAAATTCCTATACACTGTCAGAATCTTTCACTAAGATTTTCTCATTCTTCTGCTTCCTTCCATTATCATCATCATACAAATTGATCCTACATTTAAATTTTATCTAAAAGGAGATGCTGATTTAAATGTGTGCTTGACACAGTGAATTTGATTGTTGAAGTGGGGAATATAGAAACTTAACATTCATCTGAATTAGACAAATGCTAACTCACACTCAAGGGTTGCTGAGTGGGTGAAAGAGAATCAATGCACTCTAGTCTGATACTTGCATGTAAAAACTCGATTCATTGTGATTTGTCTTTTCTCAGCCACCTTCCACCCATTTCCTAGTAGAAAGCCCCAATTTGTTTCCTTCATTTAAGCTTGACGTAGCTGTATAGATTTTATAGAAATAAATAGAAGAAAAAACTGAAGAGCTGTTTTTACTTTGTTTCTATAGAAATGCCAAAGTCTCAAGAGAATCTGAGAGTTTGATTTATAAAAACATGATTGCTGAGGATCGAATAATGCTTAGAGAGATGTTCATTTTATTTTTTACTTTGTTAGTAACAAGATTGCCCATATCTCCAGAGAATTTATGGACTTGTATTCTTTACTTTGTTTTCATAGAAAAGTGACTGCTGACTATCAAAAAAGGCTTGTTTAGAAATTATTTTCACTTGGATAAGTTGATAAAACAACACATGGAAGACCATTATTAGATTATAGAAGGTAAAGATAATTTCTGACTTTTTTTATAAAAGTTAATTTATAATTTCAAAACTTAGATAAGTATAAGAAATAGATTAGTTTTATTAAGTGAAATACTACATTATCATTGTTCTTCTAATAATACTGTGACTTTGCTGGAGGAATTCTGAAATTATTGAATAAATTGATAAATTTGTGAAACAGTAGTCATAATACCTTCTTTTGAAAAATCTGAAACAAAGAAGGGTCTGACCTGCAGTGATGTGTGCAGAGGTTTGGTGATGCCTGGGTCCAATTTCTTGATTGTATGCCCCAAGACTTGAGTAATGGTGTGGGTCATATGCTGGTTCCCCCTTATCAACACAGGGATCCACATTCACTCCAGCTTGTGGGACTGTAGTGCACTTGCCCAACAAAGTTAACAGAAAATTTTAAATTTTAAAAACTAAATTTTTATTTGATTGGTTGCCCTCTCGATAGAAATGCCTGGGGCATATTTGCAGGCGACTGCTGACCTGGCATCTCAACTTCATTCATTTACCCACCACTGTGATGTGTCTTCCCTTCATCTTTTCTATAAATATTTTCATGGCAATTGTTCTAATGAACTCTCCACCTTTGTACATTAGTTGTATGAATTTAAGTGTACTAGATTAGCAACTTGGTCTCATCATTTCACTGTTGAATTAGCTAGATGTAACCTTAAGTTCCATGCTAATAGATTCTTTTCTCAAACTTCTTGCCTGTGGAACTCTCTTTCAGTTTTTTGCTTCTCTTGCCAGCTATAATAAAAAATTTAAGTGCAGCTTCAATCACCATTTTTTTTTCTCTTTTATTGTCCTTCCTCCTCCTCAAGCTCTTCTTCTCTTCCACTCCTAATAACTCCTTGCATCTTAGTGGCTTTATCATCTTGCTTGGGGTGAAATAATTAAAAAAAAATTGGAACACAAACAAATTTAATTGGAAATGGAATATTGAGAAAGGTACATGATTATTAATGATTCTCTCATTTAGTTGATGGAAGGCTTTGACACCTACTGTTGATATTACTAATTATAGTAAAAATATTGATACCAAGTAGTAGCAATAATAACAATGAGGATTTAACTGTATAAACATATGTTAATATCTACATACAATCTCAGTGTGTGGTACTGTTGGTAAGTGTCTGAAAATCTCACCATAGGCTGACCCGAGCCTTGTGGGTGAAATTGGATAGATGAAACTGATTGTGTTTGCATGACATTACAATTCCTCATGACCAAGGGTTTGTATATACTGCCCTTGTTTAGTTACATTCCAAATGTAACTAAATGGTTTTTCTTCAAGAAACTGAACAAGGTTTGCTCAGTGTAGTTGCAGCATAAACCACAGATTTGCATTGTGAATGTTGAACAGTAGCATGCAGAGGTTTGGTAGTGCCTGGGGTGAGGATTGTGACTGGCACTCCTTTCCTCCACCCCAAACAAAATCGCAACAGTATATTTATTTTCTTTTGGACATGATATACTTAATGAGCAGCCCAAATTAATCATTGTGAGTAAGTGGGGTCCATTGCCGCTGCCAAACAGCGCTTTTTGGAGACATTTTTTAAAACATGCTGGTGTCATTTGAACCCTATCTAAAAGTAAGTGCTACTGCCTCTAGGGAGTGCCACACTAGGCCACCACTTTATTGGCCCTCCTTTTTACACACCACTGGTATTGAACAAACAGAAATGTGCCAAAGCAGGTGTCTGCAACAGGGATTGATGAGCTATCCTATTATACTTCATAGTCTTTCAAGACCTACGCTACATATATACACAAATCAGGTCTGAATGAGTAGGAAATGTGAGATTTTTTATTAACACCATGGAATTTAAATGTTGGGAGCTGATATACTCATCATAAAAAAATATAAAAATCAAACTGATGAAGATATATAAACTCTCAAAGTGGCTTCTACATGCCACAATCCTTCAAGATATAGGCAGTCATGACTCTCCACAACTTTCTATCTCAGGTGGCTTTTTCTAGTTTTTCTTTCTTTGCTAAGGCTCTTACCACCTGTTACACCATACATTCACATAAGCTTGTCTCTGCTTTCCCCTATTTCTCTTGCCCTCAATATGCTGACTAAATATTAAGTTTTCCAAGCCCCTCTACCTCTTTATGTGTCTTGAAATACTGGTTCTGGTTAAGAAACATCAAACCTGGTCAGTAACTAGATGGGTGACTGTTTTGAAATACCAGGTGCTATATGCTTGGATGGTGTAATGGATAATGTCTTAGAATTATTGATTGGAGAGCCAAGTTCCAATTCATGTTGAGTTGGTTATAGTCACTTGCTCACAAATACTCTTGGGAAAGTTATGAATCCAGTTTTATTTTAGTTGTCGTTTCCTGATTTTGAGTCTAAGTGTTCTTTCTGTTGCCATTTCCTTTAAAACTTCCTTGTTGCTTACTTGATCCATCCATGGATTTTTCAGTATTCTTCTGTTGAATTGTCATTTCAGTGATAGTGCAAAACTCATAAAATAGAAGTAAAAACAGGAAAAAGGATCACATTTTTTTATACATCATTCTCTTAATGTCTGAAAATGTATGACTGGATTATGCTTTGAGACTTTAATTATTACAGCAATTCTTATAAAAAGCTAATTATTTTTCACCTGAAACCACTTCTGTTGCAAGGTGTAGTAAAACAATCAGACCAAAATTCAAACCAAATATAAAATAAGAACAACTGATCATCAAATTCTGCAGGATTTTCCTTTATTTTCCTTTTCATATTTTGCTTCTACTTTTTTCTTTCTTTCCCTGTTGTCTTTTTCTTTCTTATCCATGTCATTTCTTCACTGCATCTTTTTCAGCTAATTTATAGG
The DNA here is from genome assembly GCA_037127315.1 of Ascarosepion bandense. Classification (NCBI taxonomy): domain Eukaryota; kingdom Metazoa; phylum Mollusca; class Cephalopoda; order Sepiida; family Sepiidae; genus Ascarosepion; species Ascarosepion bandense. Next base: position 443,134 of record JBBBDQ010000477.1, read on the forward strand.
GATCAGAATTCCACTGCATGTTTTTTACGGGATCACCATTCATGTAGAGATGGTCGGCATGTCTGTTACAAGACCACTTCACAAACATAACTGATAATTCCCACATTTAAAGATATCAGAAGGTTGAAAGAATGAAAGTATTTCATTTGTATGTTAAAGTGAAAATTTATTTACAGAACAGAATAACATGAAATTGTAGGATGTGAAATTATTAAATGTGTAAATGTTCAAAAAGAAAGTGTATTAAGGTGTCAAATGAATCCAGATTTTGTCGTTGTAGGTAGTGAAATGTGTTCATGCAGAAAAGATTAACAGGATAGTAATAAAGTCTTTGTTCTTTTCTTTCTTTTTGTGAACAGCAAGGAAGTGAAAAGAAAAGTAAAGCAATAAAGAAAAATTGTACTTATCAATGTTAATTTTTAGGAGTCAGTTGAAGTGTCTTATTGTTGTTTTTGTTGTCTTCTTTTTCTTTTTGCTGACAACAAGTATAGTGAGGGCAAAGAAGAAGAGATAAAGAAGAATAGCACACAAGAAAGGAAAGGGAGAACAAATGTGTCAACCAGACCTTATGTCCAGTTCAGCAGATTGAAATTTCTTTTGACACATCTTGGTGATGTCCTATCTGATACCTGCTCCCCTCTGCTGATTCCATTTTCTTTCTCTATATCTTATATCAAAAGACTTTTTTACACAGACTTGTCAACTTCTTTCAGTTTTGTAAATCGCTTTCTTTCATTGGTAAGAAAATAATTGACATCAGATCGTGAAATTTGGCTCCATCTTTTTCCCACTGTTTAAAATTAGATTTCATACTGGATTGTAAAATTTGTAAACAGTGAAGGGAATAGTTACTTTTAATTCACCACCAGAAAAGAAATGTAAGCACATTAAGATTTGAAAAATTACTTACAAAATAAAACATAACAGTCCCTAAAAGTTTCCCTAGAAACCTGCTCACCTTATTTTTTTCTCATTTCACCCCACACAATGTGATAAAGCCACTAAGACATGAAAGGTTACTGAGTGCAAAAGCATCAGAGAAAATCATTATTAAAGAGAGAAAGGACAACAAAAGTACAGGCATTAAGGAGACAAAAGATGATGATTACATTGCATTTAAACTTTTGATGATCAGTGTTGACTGGAATGCAAGAAATTGGAAGAGAGATCCACAAGTGAGAAGTGTGAGAGAATAAACTATTAGCAACTCTTGCATAGCCAAATACATTCATTTTCCCCACCCTTTCTGTTTGTATGTATTGTTATTTATTCCTAAATGTCTGCCCAACTTATTTTTATTGAGTATTTTAGGTTTATAGGCTGAAATAGGAATTCAGTCAGTCAAGTGTTATACATGATACATGCTTGGGTGGTCATGTCTCTTTCGATCCATGATTATCTATGCAGAAGACTTTCCTGCAGTAGGTTGCCATTTCTTTCTGCAGTAAACTGATTGCCAACCAAGGCTATAGAACCCAATTTGTCCTGCTGTTTAACCCATATCTGCAGTGAGAAGAGATGGAATAATACTTATCTCAAGGGTATTTGCATGTAAGTGAATGCAATGAATTTGACTGGAATTCAAATTCAGCTCATTGATTTCTTATTTCAAGCCGATATCCATTGCACCACAAACTCTTGCAATAAAAGCTTCCCAAATTCTTCAAACTAGCATTTTTTTCCTGTACTCTTTTTATTCCCTGTTATGTTCTTTGACATGTTTCAGACATGAATTTATCAAGTAGGATGTCAAAAATTCCTGCAGGCATGAGTCAAAAATTATAAATATCTTAGTACATGATCTGAGGAGATCATGTTCATATGTTTTCTTTTTATGTGCTGTGGTCCCTCAGGATGTTGGGCACTCAATCATCTCAGCTTCCTACTCCTTGTCCCCACTCTACCATCCATTTGCACCAACTTATTAGGTAGGTTACTTCTGTTTCCCTCTGCCTCTGTTGTTTTCTGTATGTTATGTGAGTGTTACATTCTCCAAGCCCCCCTTTCTTATTATGCATTCCAGAAATGTCAGCTGTCTCTCTCTGATTTTTCCTATCTTTCTCAATACATTCCTGATACAATGACAATACTAGTTTTTCAAGTATTAGAAGCCCTTCACTATATTTTTATTGATACTGAATATCATCATCAATATAGCATGTGTTTCAAAGTATTCAGTACCTATGGACAAATTTGTTTTTTATTTGATTTGGAAATTATCACAATTAGAAAAGAACTTTTCATGCTCACACATAAAATAAATTCCCAGATGAATGATACAGTTGAAAAAGGCTCAAGAATGCATTGGCCAATAAATAATTGAAAGCAATAATAATAAGAGCCCAAGCCTGAACAACTTGTAAAAGACTGATTAATATCAAATAGAAGACAATATTTGTTATCAGATATTTCAGCTCTTTATTTCTAAGAAATTTCAGATTAGCATTTTAATCTTTTCATATAATTTCAAACCCAAAATAAAAGTAGCCATCATACTGGGTGAAAAAGCACAATACTTGATCAAAAATAAAATAATTTATCTTTTATTTGTAACATAATTGAAGTTTTAAGCTTGTAGCAGATGTTAAAACTTGTTTTTTTAGACATGCCTGTTGCGGTGCAGTGGATATCGGCTTGGAACAAGAAATTGGGGAGCCGAGTTCAAATTCCAGTTGAAATCATTGCATTCACTTACGCACAAATACCCTTGGGAAAGGTATTAATCTGTCTCTTCCTTCCAGTTATGGGTTAAATAATAGGACAGATTGGGTTCTATAGCCTTGGTTGGCAACCAGTCTACCGCAGAAAGCAATGGCAACCTACTGCGGGATAATCTTCTGCCCAGTCAGTCATGTCTCTTTCAAGACATGATCGCCCAAGCGTGTTTCGTGTATGGCACTTAACTGTGTTGATAACTCTATCTGTATCAGCAAACCCATTTTCAGCTTCTGGGCATATGCAAAAAGAAAAGATTAGGAGCATGTGTGCTATAAATCTGAAGATGTGAATTCTTTTTCATTTTGGGCTTAGATTGGGATAGGATGCTAAAATTAGCGCTCCCTACAGTAGCCACTCTAGGTTTCGACTATACACATCACTAGCTCCCTAATTCACCAGCACAATAAGTTCAACTTTTTTTTCATTTTTGTTTTTATAGAGAAGGGCATTCCTAGGATTCAGACTTTCTTTGAGGAACATTCTTTGAAATTTTCTCTACCTGAAAATGTTCTCAATAAAATGAGTATTTTTTTCTTGTTTGTTTCACACTTTTATTTGTCTGTTTTCCCAAACAATTCCACACTTTTCATTTTGTTCATTAACACTGACACTTTCTTAATTTCAAATGACAACCCTTAACCTGATAACAAGATAATCAAATCAGTTTTCATATTTGGTATAATATTGGGTACTTCTTACAATCACAGTAGTAAAAAAAAATACCTCAAGTTCTTTTGTAAGTTAACATTTAATCTTAATTATTGTTGATAAAATCTTAGAAATAAGAGTGTGTCTAAATTATTTATACAGCATAGATGCCATTCCTTATGCTTAAATAATTAAAAATATCTAATAATCACCGGGATTTTTTTGTTGGGCTCTCTCATTTTATATATTTTCATTTGCAAAAATATGATAGGCAGTTAGCAATTTCAAAGTATCAAGATGGTCGATAGAGATCAATACACACACATTATACAAGAAGGTTCTAAAAAATTCTCTGCAAAATGTAATTCCAAAATAAAATCTGATGTTTGATAATTTATTCTGATTTTGAGAAGTCAATTAGGCTGGAAAGTTTGAGCACTCTCTTAAATATAATCTGAGATTATATTGAAACTTTGGTAGCATCATTCCTAAATGATTTCACTCCTTTTGTTTGAGATTTCCCGATATAAAGACTTACTAGTCACTCGTATACTTAACAATGAAAGATAATACTTACTACCAGGATAGATATAATAGTCATAAGAGAAAAGTTTACATATTTACATTTTATCTAGCATGGTGGCATGCCAATGATGGTATCATTTCTGTGAAGATATTTTACAAAAGGATAGGATATCCTAAATAGATTAATGCTTTTGTCAAAGACATTAGTGAAAACCAAATACAAATAGTCCTAGCATGTTTGCAGATTTTGTTTTCTAAACCCCCCAACTATCAATTTAAAGAATAAGACAATAGTTGGATTCCTGCTTTTTTCATATACAACAATAATTATGAAAATCATTCAAAAGACAAAAATATGTTAATATTAAAATGACTATTGACTGATCACATTAGCAACAATGAAGTTTTAGATAAAATGGAAACAAAAAAAAGTTTTATACTTCAAGAAGAAACAGTTAAAATTTATTAGGTACATAATGAGGAAAGAGGGCCTGGAAAATTTTATACTCACAAGACAGATTGAAGACAAGGTGGACAGGGGAAAATAACACACAACCTATTCAGTGAGTTTGAGTAAATAGATGACAGAACAAGGTTTAGAAGAGATAACAAAAGTCAATTTTTTTTTAAGAGCTACAAAAGAGAGTAAATTGTGGAAAGCCATGATTGCAAAAATTCTGAAGGGACACTACATACAGAAAAAGATGGTCTTGTAAGAACACATTTAATTAAACTTTGATAAGGATTAATATAATTGAAATTTTTCTGAGTGGGTGTTGAAAAGTACTTGGCTCTATTTAACTCCTACAAATAAGCTAACATTCTATTCTGTACCCATCCCTTATCTATGCCAAGTTAATTATAAAAATAAGTTAATTTGGAATCTTCATAAAATGCAAGAAACATCAAAGAACCATGATAGCCAATGTCTGCAGGGAACTTGGGAAGGATAAGTACATGGAGAGAGAGAGAGAAAGAGTAGAAAATGTAGGATGAATGGTTGAAGGAACTTGATAACATGAAAAAAAATAAATATCTGCTCATTTATGAGTCACAGGCTTAGAAAATCAATGAAAAACAAATCATAGATGTAACTATGTTCACCCTTAATTCTCTTTTTTTATATTATTTAAGAAAAAGGGAAGGTGCTGTGTATATGTAAGCCATTTTGATGGTCACTGATATATTTGATATTAGTTATGCTAGTGTTAAGTTCTTTGAAGATTTTAAAAGTAACTTTTGTGTCTAACAAAGAAATTAAAAGGAAAATAAGGCAGGCTTTATATATATATATATATATATATATATATATATTCATGTGTGTGTATATATATATATATATACATGTGTGTGTATATATATACATGTGTTTGTGTATATATATACATGTGTATATATATATATATACATGTGTGTATATATACATACATGTGTGTGTATACATATATATATACATGTGTGTATATATACATACATGTCTGTATATATACATACATGTGTGTGTATACATATATATATACATGTGTGTGTGTATACATATATATATATATATATATATATATATATATATATATATATACATGTGTGTATAACATTAGTGTTGAGTTGTGATAATGTTTTGCACCATGTTACTTTTTTGGTCATTTTACTGATAAAAATTATTTTGGCAATCAGTTTTTTATTGTAAAATGCTCAATATCAGGGTGGAGATAGAGCGTTGATAGGTTTAATTTAAAGAATTTGTCACTTTAACTGAGCTGGTTCATGTCAACTTTGAAGTTTCTTGAAGGCATCATAATGGTGTCCTCACAAAACTACAAAGTTTGTATTAACCTGCTTAATTAAAGTGACAAATTCTTTGCATTAAACTTATATGTATATGTATGTAGGATGCTTGAGTTTAGTAGACATTGAATGGAAAATCAATATTTTGGTTAATGAAAAAAGTTATATAATGGAGTAGACATTTTATATTGTTTTGTTATCATGATACTGTGCCATCAGAAATGAAAAGTGCAAACTTGAACTGAAACTCTTTATGGTGTTATTTCAAAACAAAGTTCAACCAACTCATTTAGCCTTGTTTTGTTTGTTTTTCTTTTTATTGACATGCGAGATGATACAGTGATTATCAACCAACAGTTTCAATGATTAAAATATCATTCTTTTAAATCTAGAAACATTTTTAAGACACTTGCTAATGGCAGCCATTAACAGAATTAACATTTGATTTTTAATTACAGGATATACTGATTTTAATCTAAGCTAGCTGTTCTGTGTTAATTAGAATTCAAATATTAATGTATCCTATTATAAAAAGTGGCCTATCCTTTTTACTTAATATATTTTGTTGCATATAAGGTATGAATTTTAATTCTCTCCATTTAATCATGTGAGAGACTCCTCTCTGCCTTTCATCAGCATGGTTGATGCTAACCTCCAGAAAAGTGACTTATTGCACCTCCTCACATGAAGTGGAAAGACTGTACAGAATCCATTGCTATGTCAACTGCTAAGAAAGTTGACTTGTGTGAGACAGTTTTTCTTTATGGAATCTATTATACATCTATATAAATCTACTATCCATAAATTCTATGCTAACAGTTTCTTTTCATGCACTTTTCGCTTGTGAAACTCCTTTTCAGCTCCTTACTATCCAGCCAACTATAATCTCTAAAAATGGTACAATGGCTGAAAGTATAACAACCAAGATGAAATTACACATGATTTTTCAGTGATAAATATACATTACTATAAATTACATACAGATATTCATACTTACATAAAAAAAAACATTGGTTTATACAGGGTGGTACTGAAAAGTTCTAATGTATGGTCAGATTTTGGAAAATGGGTTGGGCCAAGAACTTTCTTGAAACTCCTTGTATATAAAGATTTCCGAGATGATATCCACTGCACCACAACACACTTAACTGTACTTTTCTATAAATATTTTCACAGTAATTGTTCTGATGAGCTTTGCTATTTGGTACCTAGCCTTTATGAATTGAAGTGCAGTACTAGATTGGCAGCAAGGTCTCATCATTTTACACCTGAAATGGCTAGTTGTAATCATAAATTCTATGCTAGAATTTTCATATTTACAGTACTTCCATTGTTCAGACTGATGTCCTCATCTTTGTTGCCATATTCATAATGTTTAAGCTATTGTACACTCCAACCTTCTACAGATCATTGGCATATTAAACTGAACCCTTTATTTCATTTACAAGGACACATAGCCCAGTGGATAAATGCATTAATTGAATTTAGTGACTTGTAAGTTTACTTGAATCAGAATGGAAAAGAGAATGTAGAGAGAGAAATTTAATATTATAAACTTTCCCTGCTAAACAGCATTTTTCTGTATGCATAATGAAGCAAGTCATAAACTTTGATAAAATATTTCTTAATTTGCATTCCATGTTTCTTAACATTCCTTGATCTCCTCTTCAAAATCAATCAGTTCAATTTTAGTTTAGCTAAATGTACTTTAAACTCCATTAAAATATTTGATTGATTCATCTGAAGTGGAACAAAACCTCATAATGAATACTGAATGGATTTACATGTTGTTAGCAAATTATTTCTTTATTCATTTGGAAAGATAATATTTAGTTCATATAAAAGCAACAACTTATTTCAGTCAAGCATACTTTTTATATTTTATATTTTCAATTATTTGTAATTTATACTTTTTTATGTAAAAGGTTATTTTTTCAATATGGCATCATTTAATCAATGACACATTTCTTTTGTGAATTCTTTGTATTGTATTTCATTTATAGATAAAAAAGCTGTTATCAAAACTTATCCAAAAGGCTTTGCCTTGAGTAGAAATTCAATTATTAACCCATTTTTATGGCAATATTCTTTGAATATATTTATGAAATGATGTGGGAGGGGGAATGACAATAGTTTCATAACTTTTTACAAGATATTTAATATTGACCCATTTTTCTTTTTATCTGCTTATTTATTTCTCATAAAAGCTAAAAATGTCATTTATAGAAACTATGAATTTTTTTTCTTCAATGAAGTTAAATATTGATCTGATATAGTTGGCTGTACAAAATATGATTGTGTTTCAATGACACATGTATAACTCATTTACAAAATCCTACAGACAAGTATTTTTGCATTTTTTTCCTTATGTGCTGGGCAAGAAGAGAAAAATGAAGGTGATTTAAATGTTTGATTATTTTTTTTTAATAAATGGTCATCAATATAAGTTTAAAGAGTTACTCAAAAGGGTTACTGAATGAGGTTGTTGTAAGAACATAAGGGGAGAGAATGAGTACAAATTATGAGGATATGTAGGATAGATAATGGTTGACACTAGACTCAAAGAGGTGAAGATTGTAGTGATTGGGGAAACATTGTCTTGTGAGTCTGTTTCACAAATACATAGTCCTTAGGAAGACCCTGAGTGAAAATTCACTCATAATAATGAAATATGAAGAGAATAAGGATGATTTTACTTTGTGTATGTTGTAGGGCAGGTCTTGGCTGTAAAGGTCTGAACTGGTAAGAATTATAGCCGAACTGAATATTTGTCATGGAAGTAGCAATCAGCTTGTGATGTTTTATCTGTGGGAAAGGGACTGTAAAAAAATTCAACATCCACAAAACATTTTTTTTTCTGTTAAGACTGGAAAGTAAAGATTGTGTAGCTCCAGCCCATATATGGTAGTAATACTAGATGGCTTTTATGCACATTTGATTATATTACTTATTTTGTTTTTGTCTTTGGACCAAGTTTTAAACTCTACAGATCCTCTTGTTTCTAAAGTTCTCATTTTTTTAAAGTTGAATAAAATATCAAGGCAACATTTTAATTTGAATTTACGAGGTGGGTGAGGGGAATTTCAGCAATATTTTTAATACTTTACCTACTTTAGTATGAACCATTTTTTTACCTACATTTTTTTGCATTTATTTACTTTCATTTTCTCTTTCTTTTAATAAAAATACATTTTATCTTTTATTTTTTTCTAGAATATCTGTTTTTCTTTACATTCTTTTTTTTTTCTGCTGATATTTCTTCCCTTCTCTCATTCATTAATCTTTTTCTCCTCGTTTTTTTCTTTGTCTTTTTTTATATATATTCTACAACCATTTTCCTCTTCCCTTCTTTTCATCTTGCCCATTGTAACTTTTTTTCTTTCATTCTTCCTCATTCTTTTTCTCTTTAACCTCTTCTGCCTTCCCATTTCATATTAATGTCCTATCCCCATGCCTTTCTTATTCTTTCTCTTGTTGTGACCTTATTTTGAATCTCACTCTCCTCCATCAATTTCTGAACAGATGCTTTACATTGTATTCAAATTTAAATGCTACCCCTTATATATCTTATTTTTTTAATTCTTCACAGCGATTAGACATCCTATCCTACTTTTTCTCCTTTCATTCAAACCTTTTAGTTACTTTCTTTCTTAAAAGATCTTCTTTCTTCTTTCCTTTTTAATAATTTATTGTCTTGTAACTGATGGATGACTGGGATCAGGTGTCTCTGCAGCAACATGCCAAAAAGACCTGCTCTGCATTTGATTTGGCTGGGTGTGCAGGTGTGCATGTGTGCATAATGGGGAATTCCTCATACTCTGTGTGTGTGTGTGTGTGTGTGTGTGTGTGTGTGTGTGTGTGTGTGTGTTGGGAGTAGTCTTTGTGTTAAGCTATTATGGTGCACATGTTTCTCTTTTTCAAGAAAATATCCTCCTTTCTGTTTAGAAGATAAGTTTACAGGTATGCAAGTTTTGCACTGCATTTGAACCATATATATTTACTTTCAGGGTTTTATAGACAACCTTATACACATAAACACATTAGCAAATTTGTAATCTAATGAAAAATGCATTTATTTTATACATGATCTCATCCCTTGTAAATGCACTTAATTCAGTGGTGAATATTAATAACATAAATTGAACATTATGCAGTCAGAATTTCAGATTACAATTCCATTAATAACAGCATGTCAGACTGCTAACATATTGCTTTACCCTTGTGTATTGGGGGTATATATCATAATAATCCAGCATGCACATGACCAACCTTGATGACAGTCAGTTTCATGCATGCAGTCATCAGGTGGTTCATACTGGGGTGTTTGGTGATTTTAGGCATTTATACTCTCTTATCTACCCCAAGTTGCTATAATGAGAGTAGCTGGGAAATATATATAATCTACTCACCAATTAAAATTGCTGAGAGACAAACCCTTATATAGCTGAAGATTGAATTGCTGAAAAATCAATCACTATTTGCACAGAAAAATAGATCCCTGCAACACCACAATAAATTTACAAGTGTGCTTCCCACAAAAAAAAATTACTTGAGAACAATTAGACCTTGGCAGAGAAGGAAAAATAAGAATGCTTGACTACAATGGGTCATTTAAAGCACCCTTACCAGCACATATATGATAGCAGATCTCTATTAACACACAAAACTAAGTAACTTTCAAATGAGTAAACTAAGATGTTAGACTGGAAAAAGTGCTCAGTATCACAGTGACAGAGCATTTATATTTATCATGATAATTTGATGTCTACATGACTGATCATAACTACCAGTTTCCTGTGCGTTGATGCACATTGTCAACAAGTACTTGATACTGGCATGTTCAATTTATATAGCCATTTACACACCCCACCCTGGATAACTCATGTTGTTACTAAGCAAATAGGTGGTGAATATATTTATAGAAGATACTCAATCTCTATTTGTTTAAATATTTCTATCTGTGTGTGTGTGTGTGTATATATATATATATATATATATATATATATATATATATATATGGCCATATTGCATTGAAACACCAGTTCACGTATGATTAATGTTGAGCCTGGTCAGTAAAAAGGTGGGTAACTACTTCGGAATAACAGATGCTGTCAGATTGGATATATGAGTGGTGTAATGGATAATGTATTGGAATTAGAAATTAGAGAGCTGAGTTCCAATTCCAGTTGTGTTTGTTACATTCACTTACATGCAAATACCCTTAAGAAAAGTATGAATTAACCTCTTCTCTTCTCCCTCCCCAGTTATAGATCAGTTAGTAGGGCTTGTAGCACTAAATCATTATCTCCATAAAACTCTTATAAGCTGAAAATGTTTTCTGATATTAAATAACCTTCAAAAACAGAAGCCATTGAAAATAATTTTCCTCTCAGGTATGGGTCCTGTAGCCTTTCATAGGAAACAGTCTATGAGAAGTAAAGCTTTAAATTTAAAACCTAATTTTTTTTTAAATTGTCTGAAACAATCCTTATTAATTTTCATCAGCATGGCTGATGCTAACCTCCGGGAGAGTTACGCTTTGTGCCTTCTTGAGCTAATGTTTTAATGTTAATGTGGAAAGATTATATTGAAACAATTGCTAGGTCTACTGCTAGGAAAGTTGGTTCAATGTGTTGTGCTAGACAGTTTTTCTAGCCAGAATCAATTGTACATATTTATAAGTCAGTCATTTACCTAAGCTTTGAATATTGCCCATATGATCTGTTGCTTTGGCTATAAATAATTAGATTGTTGATAAACTTCAAATAAGAATCTGCAATGTTATTGACCCTAACCTGGCATCTTGGCTTCAGTCACTTTCCTACTACCATTTGCATAGCTTCTACATGCCTTTTCTATAAATACATTTTATGATAGTTGTTTGAATGAGGTCTTTGCGATGGTGCCTAGACTCTTTGAATTTAAGTGCAGTACTATGCTGGCAACCAGGTTTCACCAATTTATAGTTGAGCCGGCTAGATGTAGCTATAAATTCTATGCTAACAGTACATTTTCTCACACTTCTCACTTTGTTGTACTCTCGGCCCATGCCTTAAATGCAATGCTAATTGCTATCTACTGTCCTCATGATTACTCTTCCTTTGTTCTAACAATTTAAATGTAAATCACCTGAAAGTGTCAGATTTCTTCTGCTCCTATGTGATTATTTAAGGTGGTTTACTTAGTTATTCTTTAGTTTTTACCACCTGAAATTCTCTTTAACATAAAACTTGGAGTCACAATTTTAGATCAGAATCCCTGAATGTTTTCTTGGTGTTTGTTGTCATACTCCATGAATAAATGTAGGATCAATAAAACAAAAATTATTTGCTGATTTATCAGGCGTTTTCACTGTATTTATTAATATTCACCAGTAAATTAAGTGCATTGACAATAAAGAAGATAATGTTTAAAACCAAGTATTTATCTAAACACTTTTTTAACATTAGGCTGCAGGCTTATTGATCTAAAGACACAATGAATGTATCTGCTTATTTTGAACTTATAATGGTACCATCTTTCTACAAAGAATCTACCTGGCTATATATTTCTTTAAACTTTACCAGTATATATTTTATATATTTCTCCATCAGCTGAGCAAAAAAAAAAAAAAATTTACTCACATTTTTTCTTCTACAATTATGGGGAAAAAATCACCTTTTGTTTTCATTTAGCCATAAGAAATTACATTTAAGTTTCATCTTTATTTCCATGTTTTTACTTTAATTTTTTCTCATCATCCAATTTTCTTTACTTTCTTACATTGTTTTTTTTTTCTTATTCTTCTTTTACAGCTTTTAAGTTTAAGATAAACATGAGCACAGAAATTCTTTCATTAAAAAAAATGATCTCCAAAGAACAATTAACAGAATTGTATCTTTGTAAATGCAACAAAACTCAGGATTTGCCATTGGTGAAACAAATCCTCAATTGTCTTCATCTGTCATTCCAGCTTCAGCACTCAAAAAGAGAAAGAAGACTGATCTGTTTTATCTTTTCTTTTTTTGTCAAGGGTTTTAGAATCTGTTTTAACCCACACAAAGCTTTGTTAATTTGTACATGCCTCTAAGCAATTCTAGCTTCATCTTCAAGAAAAGGTTGTTGTTGTGAATGCTTCTTGTCTTTTATGATAAAACCATTATCTCCAGCTATTGTTTTTACATGTCTGTGTTTTGTGAAGAAAATGGTCTTTTGCCTTTGGTAAGAACCCAATGGGTTGACCTATAAACAATTCAGCCATTTAATTAAGTAAAAAGCTATAACAATTTAAATTTAAACAAAATCTATAGGTAGAGAGGAAATGAGATTTTCAAAATATTGTATGAAAACAAAATGTAAATACCAAATAATTCTTTGATAATTTCCCTCTTTTCTAAGATAATCTCTTTTAAGAATATGGAAAAGAATGAAGTAACATTAAAATAACATTATGAAGGCTTACCATAATTTTTTTAGTGCTATCTTGACTGTATGCAAATAAAGTTTATGATATGGCCTTTGAAATAGTGGAAATGTCTCAAATGCATGGCAGTAATGGAAAGATGAAGAAAGAAAACATCATTTGCAAGAAGACAGAATGTATAGTTGTTAGCAAAAAGAAGAGCTCAATATGTAAATTGCAAATCAGAAAACAACTACAAAAATTTAAATATCTACAAAGTGTTTTAACAGATGGGAAATGCAAGACAGAAATCCAAAGGCACATTATGATAGTGAAAGATACCTTCCAAAAGCTAAGCAAAGTATTAAGACACAGGAAAATTTCATTAGAAACAAAGAAAAGAGTACTGAACTGTTATTTAATAGAAGCCTTTCTATATGGCAGTGAATGCTGGACAATCTTCTTACAGACAAAGAAGAGATTTGGGGAAAGAGATGTATTCATACAGAAGGATGCTGAGAATACCATAGACTGAGCAACAATAATGTTTTAGAAAAAATGAAGAAGAAAAAAGAACATTTATAATTAACCTCATAAAGAAGTAATTTAAATTTCTAGGGTACATAATTTAGAAAGTGGGCTGAGAAAACTTGATACACATCGGACATATTGAAAGCAAGAAGGACAGAGGGAAATATTGCATACTCTACCTAACAATCCTGCCCCAGAACTCTCCTCTGTCCTCTCTAAACTCTATAACCTCTGCCTATCTGCTTCCTGCTTTCCTGCCTGTTGGAAGTCCTGCGTAGTTCTTATATTTAAGAATTTTGGCGAACCCTCAGACCCCGCCAATTACCGTCCTATTAGTCTCCTTCCAATCTTTGGCAAAGTTTTCGAAGCCATTATCAACGCTGAGGTGACTCAGCATCTCATGGCCAACGGGCTTCTCTCTGACAATCAGTACGGGTTTCGCTTCACCAGGTCTACTGCTGATATGCTAACGACCATTACCGAGTACATATACCGGGCACTCGACAAGAATGGTGAAGCCCGAACCGTTGCCTTGGATATCTCCAAAGCATTCGACAGGGTCTGGCATGCTGGCCTCTTGTGCAAACTGCGGAGCTATGGGATAACTGGACATCTGTTTGACCTCATCCAGTCTTTCCTCTCTAACCGCACATTGAAGGTGGTATTAAATGGGCATGCCTCCCAAAACTACCATACAAACGCGGGCGTCCCTCAAGGTTCTATCCTAGGTCCCACGCTCTTTCTGATCTACATTAATGATCTTCCCGACACCATTAGATCCCAAGTTGGCATGTATGCCGACGACACAACAATCTACTCTCGCATCGATCAGAAACCAGGTCTGGACGACAAAGTGAACCTCGCTGATGTACTTGAAAGGGACCTCCAATCCGTAGTGGCCTGGGGTAGGAAATGGCTGGTAAATTTCAATGCCTCTAAAACAAAGCTGTTATCAACTAACCACCATAGACAATCGCATCTACCTCCCATTAGCATGGGACAGGCTAGCCTCCCAGAGAGTAAAATACTACGCCTCCTTGGCCTTACACTTTTGGCGGACCTCAAATGGAATGACTATATTGAATCCATTGCCAAATCTGCTGCTATGAAAGTCGGCTCCCTGTGCAGAGCCCGGAAGTTTTTCCCACCTGAATCTATTCTGCACATATACAAATCTACCATCCGCCCGTGTATTGAATATTGCTGCCATATCTGGTCGGGTGCCCCTGCTGCTCTCCTTGGGCTTCTTGACAAAATACAAAGGAGGATCTGTAACGTGGTTGATACTGACTTGGCAGACCGGCTGCAGCCGCTCTCTCACCGGCGTGATGTGGCTTCCCTGTGCCTCTTCTACAAGTACTTTCATGGCTTCTGCTCCGATGAGCTTAGATCACTGGTGCCGCCTAAGCACGAATTTACACGAGATACTAGATTAGCAACTAGGTCCCACCCTTTTACAGTTAAACAAATAAGATGTAACCGTAAATTCTACTCCAACAGCTTCTTTTCTCGCGCTTCCCGCCAGTGGAACTCCCTTCCACAAGTCTGCTTTCCCGACAGTTACAATCTCCAGGTGTTTAAATGTAGGGTCAATAAACACCTCCTATCACACTACCTCCCAACTATTCTCAGAACACTCTCATCTACCCAACCCTCATTCTCGGTATCCTTACCCACCTATCACCCACCCTCTGACATTTCCTATATTTAATCATCCTTTCTCCACTCTACGTAGCCCCCTGCGCAGTAGTGGCAGTGACATGCCTTGCTCGGGGTGAAACGCTTATAAAAAAAAAAAAAAAAAAATGATTGGGAAAACAGGGTTAAAAGAGTAAACTTTAGTAAGAACTACAAAGCTCAGAAAATTGTGGAAAAGGCATGATTGTTCCAATCCTGGTGAGATACAGCACTTCTTTCAAGCAGATGAACTCAGTCCTGACAAAAATTTAAAAAAAAACTGTTTTTTTTTTTAATATTTTGTAATTTACAACAATTAGAACAAATGGAGTTGGAGAGAATTATTATGATAATAATACAAATTAAATTTTTTTTTATTAAAAAAACTTCTCATTCCTCATATAATGGTGGTAGTTGGTGGGAAGTCATTATTATTCCAAATATTGTTTGAATTCTTATTTTGCTTTCATTATTTATAACACAGTTTCATCAACTTCACCCTGCAGCCTTATTTACATGTACAATCTCTAAAGGAAGTAGTAGATGTTGTATTTTTCCCCCAAGAAATGTTAGCCAATAAATATGACAAGTGGTCATAGCACAAACAAAAGTACAAAAATGATTGGTAAAAAAATGCCCTCATGTATCTCTAATGATTAAAGATTGCTAGCTGAATATAATTTTTTTATGGCTAAAGTCTTCTACAATCTTCTACTGAAGGTAGCTGAAGAAAGTGGAAAGAAAGGATTACAAATAAACTACAAGAAAACTGAATGCATGGTAATCAGTAAAAAGAGTAGCCTAAAATGACAACTACAGGTGAGGGATACTAAAATCAAGCAGGTATAGAAACTTAAATACCTGAGAAGTGTTCTAACAGAAAATGGAAATGTGACACAGATCCAAAGATGAATTGACATGACCAAGGATGTATTTCAGAAATTTACTAGAGTATTGAGAGACTGGAAGATTTTGCTAGAAACAAAGAAGAGAGTACCTGGATTGTTATGTGATGTCTGTTCTTTAATATGACAGTGAATGCTGGACAATTTCCTCAAAGATAAAGGAGAGACTTAAAAAAACCAAAATGTGGTTCTACAGAAGGATGCTAAGGATACCATGGCTTGATCATGTGGTCAATGGAAATGAAAAGAAAACTAATATTTAACATCAAGAAAAGACAGCTGAAGTTCCTGGGATGTGTAATGAGCAAGGAGAGCTTGGCAAATCTGATACTCACAGGTCAGAGAGTGGGAAAGAGAGACAGAGGAAAACAATGCATAACATACTTGATGGGCATGAGCAAGTGGACTGCAGAGCAGAATTTGGGTAGGGTAACAGAAATAAGTGTACTAAGAGCCACTAGGGATAGAGATGTAAAAGGCCATGTTTGCTTACATCCTGAAGGGACACGTCACATGAAAGAAGAATTGAACATGACTTTGAACTCCAATTTTAACCTTAGAATAAAACTCTCAGGTTTGTCCCAGAGCTGACCAATGCTCACATTCCAAACTCAACCAAGTTCAGAAGTATTTGTACAGCCCTGTAGGTGATGAATTGTTTACCACTCTGCAATCTCTTTCCCACAGACAAAATGATGTTCACTTCTCACTACTCTTTTGTTATTTATATGCAATGTACATTGAGTGAACTTATCCTTTCCCTTCATATTCCATTAGAAAAAGTTTCTCTCAGGCAGCTTCTTCTTCAGAACTGTTTTAATGTGGAATGGATGCTTTTTTGATCACTATAATCTTAATCTCTTTAAGTTTAGGGTTAACCATTATCTATTATATATATTCTGATAATATACAAACCTTGTATGCCCTTGCAACATACATATTTACTGTCTACTTCAACTGTCTCTTGGTCTTTGTACTGGATGAAGAAGAGAGAAAAAAACAAAGAGAAAACAATCTCATTATGCGTAACCCTTATACTTAAACCTAAATTTCATTATTGTTATGAATGGATAAAAGCTTGAGCTGAGTAAACTCTGACACATAATCTTATACTGTTATAGTGAAACACACCTATTCTATAGTGAATAAACTCTCCCACCCAATGTTAGACGATGGTAGTCAACAGTCGAATACGAAAGTAATCAGCAACCTGGCAAGATTACACTGCTTAATACATATTGTATCAAGTTCCTAACGTTTTGTACATCAAACCTATTAGGACTGACTTTAGCACAAATACTAGTCTCTACTGCAAAAATAACTCTACAACAATTTTGGTGACGAAGATATCAAACTCACGTGGAGAAGATAAAAATAATTTTTTCCACTCGCCAAAAGACAATTTTGATGACAAAGATATCAAACTCACGTGGAGAAAATAAAAAGAATTTTTTTCCACTCGCCAAAAGATAATTTTGGCGACGAGGATTCAGATATCGGACAAAAATATCGGATGAAGATATCGGACGAAGATCCGATTCACTCAGAGTAATAAAGTAAATTTTTTTTCTTGCTCATAAAAAACAATTTTGGGTGACGAAATTTGCTCATCACAATAATTTTGGCAACAAAGTCTCGGATTCATGTTAAAGAAAAAAAAAAACTTGGCAAATTTTCTTGCATGCCAAGACGTCAATTTAGTGATGAAAAAATCTGTTGTATTCTCAAGTGAGAAAAGAAATATTTTTCTCTATAATACATTTTGCTCAAATAAGTCATGAATTGCAAATTCGTTGCAAACTCTACAGTATTAGGCATTGTGTTAACTCTGCCAAAATGGAGGAATGTAAAAGTCTATTCCTGGAATTCTTTAAGTTCCAGTCGGAACAACAGACAAAAATATTAGCGCAACAAAAAACATTCCAGATGCAGATACAGGAGGAAACTTTCAATAGACAAATGCAATTCTAACAAAAAATGGAACAGTGCATAGGGAGTTTCAAAACAAAATTCTGGAAATAACTGAGAAGAGGAAAGAGAAAAATCTATAAAATGATTCTTTCCCGGAGAATACAATATGGAATTCACATACAGTCCAGATGAAGAAATAACTGTTGTGGAGTATTATAAAAAAAATATACGGACGTGTATAACGAGGACTGCCACTCGTGGTCTGAAGGAAATAAGGTTAGGCTTCTTTTAAACAAATTAGTAACGAATTGGTAAACTACATTTTACTGAAAAAAAACTAGAAAGTTGACTTTTACTGAGGCGGTAAATATATTAGGTGAATTATTTAGTAAAAAGATATCTCTGTTCCACAAAAGGTGGAAATGTTTAAATCTGATGAAAGATGACAAACAAGACTATATAACGTACGCAGCCAATGTAAATAAGCATTGTGTAGAATTCAAGCTGGCAGAATTAAGCGCAGACAATCTTAAGTGCTTGGTGTTTGTTCAGGGGCTGGTATCGGATAGAGACGCAGAGTTGAGAAAATTAGTACTGGCAAAATTAGAAAGCAATCCAAGTATTACGGTACAAAAATTGGCAGAAGACTGCACAAGATATGTTAGCGTAAAGAAAGATTAAAAAAAGATAGAACAGTCTTGCATTTCGCATAGAAGGAAAATTCACTACAAAGGAAAAAGTCAGTCTACCAAAAAGAATTCTAAAATTGCGGATTATCAAGCAAAAAATGAAATACCAGAGAAAAATAAACAAAAACTCCCAAAGCCATGTTTTGCTTGAGGTAAACTACACTGGTACAGATATTGCGATTTTTTTTTTAATAAAAAATGTTTCGACTGTAAAAGAATAGGACATAAAAGTATGCATTGCAGGTCAAGTAATAAAGACAATAAAATAAGAAAATTAAAGTCCAATGAGGTAAAAGATGGAATAACCAGAAAATTTGTTACTTTCGAAATAAGTAATAAAAATATAAAAATGCAACTTGACACGGGTTTGAATTAGCTATTATAAATTTGCATACATGGAAGAAGTTGGGGAAACCAACTTTAATGAGGACAAAGAAAGTTGCGAGGTCAGTAACAGGAGAAAAAATACAATTTATTGGAGAATTTGTTACAAATGTCACGTTAAATAAAAAAACATAAAAAGCTAAACTATTTGTCACAGAAAATACCACAAACTTACTTGGTATGAATTGGATAACAGAATTTCAATTTTGGGATCTACCAATACAGTCTTTCTGTAGAAAGTTTAAACACCGAAGCCAAAAAATTAATAAAGAAACTTAGGGAAACATTTCCTACTGTTTTTTCTCCAGGTTTGGGAACGTGTACCAAGATGGAGGCAAAATTTCAGCTAAAAGAAAATGCTCAGGTGGTATTCAAAAAGAAAAGCAATGTGCCGTTTGCCTCAGTTGAACAGACAGATAAAGAATTAGACATATTAGAGAAAACTGGTGTACTTAAAAAAGTTGAGTATAGTGAATGGATGATATCGACGGTATACGTGGAAAAAAGTCTAAAGAAATTTGTGTTTGAGCTGATTTTTCGACAGGATTGAACACAGCACTCAAAGATTATAATTATTCCCTACCAACAGCAGGAGAAATATTTGCGAAGCTAAACGGAGACACAATATTTTTGAAAATAGACCTCAGCGATGCATATCTGCAAATACCGGTAGAAAAAGAAACGGCAAAACTTTTGTGTATAAACACACATAGGGGTCTGTATAAATTTAACAGACTACCTTTTGGGATCAAGGTCACGCCCGCCATTTTCCAGCAATTAATGGATTTGATGTTGGGTAGTTTAGATTTTGCTATAGCATATATGGACGACATCCTCATGAGAAGTACAAGTATAGCAGAACACGTGGAACATGTAAAAGCAGTAGTTTCAAGATTACAGGAATTTGGATTTAAACTTAAGGAAAGCAAATGTGAGTTTTTTAAGGAGAAAGTAAAATATCTGGGGTAAATCATCAATAAGAATGGTTGAAGGTCAGACCCAGAGTGAGCAGCAGCTATAAAAGACATGCCAGCTTTGAATGATATTACCACATTACAAAGTTTTTTGAGATTAGCAAATTATTACCAAATATACATCCCTAAAATGTATGATCTGCAAGCACCATTAAATGATTTATTGAAGAAAGGAAAACCCTGGAAATGGACTAATGAATGCCAGAAAGCATTTGAAAAGATAAAGGAAGTGTTAACCTCGGAATTATTTTTAACCCACTACAACCCAAATTTAGAGATCATAGTAGCTTGTGACACAAGTGCATATGGAGTAGAAGCATGTATCTTACACAAAATGCCAGATGGTCAAGTAAAATCAATTGCTCATGCTTCCAGAGCACTACTTCCGACTTAGAAGAATTACTCTCATATAGAGAGAAAGAGGCTCTAGGAACAATATTTGTGGTAGCAAAATTTCACCGTTTTGTCCACGGTCAACATTTTAAGCTACAAACTGATCATAAGCCTCTAATTTCAATTTTTGGGTCGAAAAAGGGTTTGCCAAAGCATTCAGCCAGCCAATTACAGAGATGGGGTATAATACTGCTAAATTGTAACTTCAGCATGGAGTACATACCATTGAATAAATTTGGCTATGCTGATGGGCTGTCCGGATTAATTCCTAAAATGTGCAAACCATTAGAAGACATAGTAATTGCCTCACTGAAGTCAGAAGAAGAGATGAAATTTACTGTGTGTAATACAGTTCGGAAACTTCCGTTTACTCTAGAAAAAATAAAAGCAGAAGCCACCAGGGACAAGTATATCTTGAAAATAAAAGAAAAAATAGCTGAGAGGGACCAGTACACAGCAAATGTTTTTTGACTTTGTGATACAGTATTGTTATACAGCGAATGTGTGGTGGTTCCATACATACTGCAAAAGCAAATACTATAGGATTTTCATACTGGTCATCTGGGCAGCACTAGGATGAAGAGCCTAATGCAAAGATTTGTATATTGGCTGAATATGAACAGGGACATTAAGAATGCAGTGGCAAAAGGTAAAGGCTGTGTCTTAGCTGCAAAGGCATCCCCAATAAAATTTAATCCCTGGCTAAAAACAGACCTATCATGGTCTAGATTACATGTGGAACTTGCAGGTCCACTGAATGGATACCATTACATCATAGTAGTGGATAGTTTTTTGAAATGGCGTAAGATACAAAAGAAAACTGACAACGCAATGTACTAAAAACTTCCTGCTGGAATTGTTCACAAGGTTTGGTGTGGTAGAAAAAATTGTGACGGACAACGGAAGTCAATTTACGTCAAAACAATTTAAAGATTTCTGCAAGGAATACAATGTCGTACATGTTGCCACAGCTCCTTATCACCCAAGATCAAATGGTTTAGCTGAAAAATTTGTGGACACCCTAAAAGGAACTTTAAATAAAGCTAGGGAAATACTTGCAGAGGAACTCCTACAGAAGTTTCTACAGGTATACAGAATTACTCTAAATAATGGAACACCAGCCTCACAATCGCCAGCTGAGGTGATGTTCACACCGGGTAAGATCTGTCTTCGACAAATTACTACTAAAAAGAACAAAGCCAGGTAGAGAAAAATTTATTCAAGTAAAAAAATACAATCCTGGTGAAAAAGTATACTTTAAGGTCTCCAAAGAGAATAAATCATCCTTGGAGATTGGAAAAATAGAAAAGCGGATTGGCAATATGATGTACTTGGTGAAAGGTGAAAAGTTCACGTGTAGATGGCACATTAACCAGATCAGATGACACTCTTCAGACGTGGTTGACAGCGGTCCCACAGAAGAAACGCCTATGGAGGTGATTTTTGATACATTTGATCTGCCTACACCAGTAATGACTTTACCTGAGGTACGCCGATCCAGGAGGAAAGTAATCATTTAAAAGTGGATCCAAAACGTAGGAGATGCACTACGATGTTGCTAAAAAAATGAAGTGTTTTTTTCATGTTTTTTTTCTTTTTTCATATTCCATGTAAAAAAATAAAATAAAGAAAAAATGAAGAAAACTGTTTTACTCCTATGAAGTAAAGTTTTAGGATGTGGGGGGTGTTATGGTGAAACACACCTATTCTATAGTGAATAGACTCTTCCACCTAATTTAAGTAGGAGCAGTAAAGGAACGAAGGTCAATCGATGTTGGATGATAGTAGTCAACAGTTAGTTGAATACGAAAGTAATCAGCGACCTAGCAAAATTACACTGTGTAATACATATTGTATCAAGTTCCTAACGTTTTGTACGTCAAACTTATTAGGACCAACTTTAGCACAAATATTAGCCTCCACTGCAAAAATAACTCTACAACATATACCTAATGCTAACTCTCTAACTTTTATGATGACTATGTATATATATATATATATATATATATATATATCTAAAGATGTGCATTGTGGTGCAGTGGATATTGACTCAGGATGAGAAATTGGAGAGCCAAGTTTGAATTCCAGTTGAATTCCTTGCATTCACTTACACACAAATACCCTTGGAAAAATTAGTAATCCATCTCTTCCTCCTCCAGCTATAAGTTAAATAGCAGGACAGATTGGGTTCTGTAGCTTTGGTTGGCAACCAGTCTACTGCAAAAAGTAATGGCAGTCTATTGCAGGAAAAGCTTCTGCCCAGTCAGTCAGTTGTGTCTTTTTTTGAGACATGATTGCCTCAGCATATATATTATATTTGACACTTAACTGATTGATATATATATATAACTAGCAGTATAGCCCAGCATTGCTCAGGAGTAGTGAAAGCTTTAAAACTAATCCATGGTCCTGGAGCTCAGACTCTTTGGATGTTGGCACAAAAGATGAAAAAGCAATAGTTGTTTCCAGTTAAAGCAAAACCGTAGACTGAAAGAAAAATGAATGGATGTAAGTTAAATTTTGATTTCTTGGTATCGATATCAAATAAGCTTTTTTCATTGTAAACTGAATTTTGAAGGCTAAATAAGTCCTCTGAGTAAATGGTATCATGGCTGAGACTAAGAACTACAATTATACCTACTTGGAGCCAAACCCGAAGCAAAAACTAAAATAAAAGGGCTGAAAAAATACAGACATACAGGAAGATAAACAGACACACACAAACATCTTGCCTTTTATATATATATCTATATATATATATATATAATTGATTTTTTGCACTACTGTAAGAACTGCAACCTTGAAACTTCTGAATATCATTTCTTATGTCTTTCTTTATGAGTGTATCAAATTTGATTAAAATTGGACCACTCCTTCTATAACCCGATTTTTTCGATTATCAATTTTCAATATTTATCGGGGGTACCTCGACACAAAACCTAGCTAAGAACACTCGCAGACGCTTGTAGTACAACTGTGTAAATTTTCAAGAAAATCAGTTCAGCCGTTTTGGAGTCTATAGGTAATGGACACACACACAGACAGTTCAATTTATAAATAAGTTTAGATTTAGATATCAATATCTGTTTCTCAGTGTTTCATATAGCAACAATTCTCAGGCAGAACTCACTGTCTCTCTTTATACACACACACACGCACATTATACTTAATGCTAAATGCTAAGTCTATATCTAACCCTAAATCTCATTGTTTCGGATGAAGAAAAGGTAAGGGAGGTAAAATTCACTTGACAGAATAAGTAGCTACTAGCTTGTTACAAAGAAAAAAAAATGGAAATTCAAAATGGTGATAATACCAGCAAAGATCTTCTCAAACATTTGCATCAGAGAAGGGCAAAATGAGGAAGAGACAGGAGAAGGAATGGTTCCCACTTGTCAGTGCCTTTGTGCTTGTTGCCCCCCATCAAGTACTCGACATTTGACAATTGGGTGACACACAGTCAAGTGTTTCAAGATGGGTAAACATCTCAAGTAGGTGTACATTGCATGCTTGGATGCTCAAAATTCTTTGTGTGTGTGTGTGTGTGTGTGTGTGTGCGGGTTTTCACTGTTTTGAATGCAGTGACTGACACTGTATTTTTAGTTTTAGCTTTTTTTTAAAATGCAATCATGGAAAGAAATGTTTTCTACTGAGTAGATTTCAGTCTATATAGATGGAGTTTTATATAAATGTAAACATTAAAAAATGTAATCAAAAAGGTGTAATTAATAATCAATTTGACTGATTCCACAGGTAACGGCCACTGAATATAAGGTTTGGTTTCCAACTACAAAATGAATGCATCTATCACTTGCATGCACAAATTCTCAAGATCAACTTAAGCTAACAGCTGTCTAAAATACAAGGGTTTGAAAATGGATGACCTTTTCCATTAGTTTTCTAAGTCATAATTTGAGCCATACACTATAATTATATCAAATATCAATTTTATTTTACTTTTTAAAAGTTTAAAAGCAATTAAAAAGTTCTTGGGCCAACCCACTTGACAAAATTTGCCCAGATGTTTAAAAATTAGTTTTTATTTTATTTTCTGAAAAGCTTCTTCATGTTGCTGAGAAAATGACAGTGCACAGCTTTATTTATATGCCTACCACTTACACTATAAAAACTAATATATCTGGTAACAGTCAAATTTTTGTAACTCTTGTAATTCATCAAACCAAAGAAATTATACAAAAAATGCTTCTTCACATACCTCAAAGTAACTAAATTGTGAAAAGGCATGAATCCAAACCATAACACTGTTCATTTGTCAGTCATTTTAATCTTACTTTGTGATTAACATACCACAAGATGGGTCGAGGGGAAGAATTAAAATGGATGCATTTTTGCCAATGAATTCAATTCAAAAGATATTCATCTGTAGTTGAAAATTAAAGCCAATATGAGAGGAAGATTTGCCCTTCACTTGCTGCCTTAAATGTATACTTATTTATTTTAAGGGTTAATATAACTGCAGATAGAAGCTGTATGGAGAATAGAAATGATAAGGTTGTTTAAAAAATAATTATGGTTTTAACCATCAATTTTAAAGCAGTTTATCTTGGGTTTGAATAAGATTTATTAAATGTAATTAGAATTTATTAGCCGATAATAAATTATTATATTTATTCCAGTAGTAAGGAATTATTGTAGAGTCATAGAACCAGTGAATTCTTTGAAGGCTTTTTGTGCTCCATTGCAGCAAATTACGATACTTGAAAAAGTGTTAATCATTTGCAAAGGGATCTGGTGAGTAAGTTGTATAGTTTCAGATCTGAGTTCATTCAGTTTCAATATTTATGAGACATGTGAACAGGTACTGACATGGAAGGGAACTGATTCTGTTTAATTTTTCAATCGATTAATGTTACACATAAATGCTGGAGTTTTAGGTGCATCTTGTCTTTTTCTTGGCAATGATTCTTTACTATAATGATTTCACCAAGATACAATAGCTATTGTAGTTGATTCAACTTGTTAAGCATAAAAAAGTGACCATAACTTATATTTGATGCAGCTTTGATTTGAAGAAGTTTTTTCAGTGCTTCACTAATCAATTAAACAAAGTCAACTGTAGTTAGTAATATAGTCATTGTAAACCCCATGATCTTTCATTAGCTGTATAGTATATGCTTTGCCAGGACGGCTTATGCTTTCAATTTCCAGTTATCCTTCTCATAGACTGGCTGCCATCCAGAACTGAAGAGCCTAGTGTGCCCTCCAATTTGACCTATGCCTAGGAGGATTCATATCTTTTCAAAGGGTATTTGTGCATGAGTGAATGTAATGAACCTGACTGGAATTTGAACTTGGTTCCCCAATTTCTCATTTCAAGTAACTTTCACAGCACCTGCACATCTAATTATGTGAGATATTTGAATCTAGCCACAATGCAAAACATTCTTTCTCGTCTATAGAATTTATTTTTCATCATGTCAGAGTAGACATTGTAATGGCAATTTTATTTTATTGTTATTGTGTGGCATCCATTTTCAGTTTTAGTGCAAATATTGAACAACTGTTGAATTGTCAATGTTTCATTCTTTTGCAACTCCTTGAGTTGTTTTGCAAGTGTATATGCTTCAGTAATAATATCAATTGAACTGCAAGTTGTTCTTCATTTTCACTGTTCTCGTTTCCATTATAAAAGTTTTGGAACCAATGTTGACCTATATGTTTTTTAACAGTACCTCAGATCAAATGCTTGGTTGATATTGTTCCCACTGTACAATGCTCCATTTTGAACTTGTGCAATAAAATCACTCAATTTCTTATTTACATTTCTATTTAGGCAGCCTTAAATAAACAATAAGCCATTAGCGTAAATCAATAGAGTATAATTAACGTGGTAAAATTGTTGATGGCATGAACTTTGTTAATTAGGTTTATCCCAAAATAGGCATTAAGTTTTAAGTAACAAAAATTACAATTATTTTTCTGACTTAATGCAAAAGAAATCTTGCTCATAATTGGAAAGAGAACACATTTAGCAAACCATAGCTAAGAAAGAAAACTTGGAAAATTTACCACTCATATAGTATATTTCACATATATTTGCTATATTTAAGCAAGAAGCAGTTTCAACAAATAGATGGATTGATTTGTTTTTTTGCAACTTATCAATCTTTTGAAGGTTATTTAAAGCCAGAAAATTTTAGATTAAGAATTCTTTGGAGATATAATGATTTACTGATACAAGTTCTACTAATTAACCCATAGTTGGAAGAAGGAAGAAGAGGTGGATTAATTTTCTCAAAGGTATTTGCATGTAAGGGCATCTAATGAGCTCAACTGGTATTAGAACTCTACACTCTGATTTCTAATACCAAACTGTTATCCATTAAACCACCCATACATCCAAGCTAACAGCACCTGGTACTTTCAAGCAGTCACTAGCACAACATTAACAACTTTCAAACATATCCATCTACCCACTTTAACTCATATGGCTTGGGTCAATCCATGATATAGCTCTCAGGCACTTCAAAAAGGTGCCACAAACTAAGATCACCTCCCCAGATTGATATCATCAAGAAGTCACTTTCCTATCATATCAGTCATGGTGAGATTAAAACCTGGGTCCCATGGTCAGAAACTGAACATTTTAACCACTTGGCCACATGCACACACATATATACATGGTCTCTCCATGACCTCAAAAGATTTCCTCTCGAATCTAGTACTAAGATTGTAATAGGAGGTTCTTTAACTGCTGCAGATTATGTGGTGGAGATGCTTTAGAACAAACTTATTTGTTCAATGCATACTATATGTGCTCAATGACATTGAGATCTGTAGAGTTTGATGGCTAGGGAAACACAGTAATTAATTGTTTCAATTAATGAACCTATTCTTGTACAAGGTATGCAGTATAGTAGAGCCCATTGTCATGCTGAAAGTTGCTACTGCCATTGTAGAACACAAAATGGAAAGATTATATTGAATCAACTGCTACGAAAATTGGTTCACTGTGTAAATATAAGACAATTTATCACACCAGAATCTCTCTTACCCATTTATGAGTCTATGATTCATCCTTGTATTGAATATTGCTACCAGATCTGATCTTGTGTTTCTGCTATGTGTTTAGAGATTCTTGATTTTATACAAAGAATAATCTGCATTGTTATTGGTCCTGACCTGCCATCTGGGTTTCAGTCAT
Organism: Ascarosepion bandense; assembly: GCA_037127315.1. NCBI lineage: Eukaryota > Metazoa > Mollusca > Cephalopoda > Sepiida > Sepiidae > Ascarosepion > Ascarosepion bandense. The sequence goes on from JBBBDQ010000477.1 coordinate 470,820, forward strand.
TTTTCCACAACTGTAAAATTCTTTACTGTGTCTTTTTGCTAAATATTTTCATGCTAATAGTTCCAATAAACTTTCCTCATTGGTTTCTGAACTTTACAGATTCAAGCGAAATATTCAAATTCCACTTGAATTCCTCGCATTCACTTATGCACACATACCCTTGGGAAAGATATTAATCTGTTTCTTCCCTCCAGTTATGGGTTAAATAATAGGACAGAGTGGGTTCTTTAGCCTTGGCTGAAACCAGTCTAACACAGAAAACAATGGCAACCTCCTGTGGGATAATCTTCTGCCCAGTCAGTCATGTTTCTTTCAAGACATGATTGCCCAAAGCGTGTATCATGTGTAACTGACTGACTATTGGAGTGCCAAGTCTGAATTCTAAGTTGAGTTCCTTACATTCACTAATGTGAAAATACCCTTGGGAAAGGTATTAATCTATCTCTTCTCCATCCAGATATGGGTTAAAAAGCAGGATAGATTTGATTCTATAGCCTTGGTTAGCAAGAGACATGATCACCCAAGATTGTATCATGTATGGCACATGACTGACTGACTAATTAAGTACTAGATTGAAGGTAAGGTCTTGTCATTTTACAGTTGAATTAGCTAAATGTAACCTTAAGTTTTGTTTCTGCAATCATTTCATCCCAATGGTAATTGAAAATGGAAATAGTAGTTGTTTTTTTAATAAGGAAACATTTGGCATTCATTAACCAATCAACGAATACTACTGTCAGTTGAAATCTATTGAATGTTACTCTTGAAACAGTTTCTTAAAATAGATTTCTCAAGTGCAGTAGCTGTTATTACTTTTTAATATTGATGACAGTTTTCTTTCCAACCGTTTATCTGAAGTAGTCTTGAACGTCAGCATTTTATTTCATCTTTGAGTTACATGTGATATCCATTCTAGCTGTTATTACTGTTGAAAGTCCTCCGTTCCTTGTTTGTGAATCTGTAGCAAGCTAAGATGTGAAAGGTCTATAAAAGGACAGGACTAAAGTTGAAAGATGATGACAAATACAATTACATTTAATTTTTTAAAGATGGTAGGTGGCAGGAAAGCAAGAATCAGGAAGGAAATTGTACAAGCATGAAGTGCAGAAGAAACTATTAGCATAATACTACAACAGTGAAAGTATGAGACCTATCTGCCAATCCAGTTTTTTTCTTCTATGTGCCATGACCCATTAGGATATAAATAATCATGGCTCTCAACAATTTATTGTTATTTATAGCTTTTAATAAATTTTCTCTTTTTGCTATCTCTTTTAAACCCTGTTCTGCCAACCATTTACACAAGCTCATTAGGTAGATTATTTGATGCTTTTCTCTATTCTTCTTGTCTAGGGAGTGTTAAATTTTCTAAACCTTTGCTGTGGTTAAATTTGTGAAGACAGGGTGCCAAAAAGGCTTCTTGCTGATTAAAGGCTTGTGCCACAGTAACCCTTCTATTAGCTTGTACATGACAGAAAAGTTCTCTTTGCTTCTTGCTATGCAAAATCATAGCCACTCAGTATGTTGGTAATATTTTTTTCCTCCTTGCACAACTGCTGATAGATATTTTAACACAAATGAACACAGACAGAATGCAAGTCCTGCCAAATCAGAAATATTCTGAACTTATTTTCTGGTCATAGCAATTTGGCCATTATCAAAATCATTTAAGTCATTCTTCCTGTGGCTATCAGCACATCAAAATGAATTACTCAAAGACCAGCTTAATTACTTAAATACCCCTGACCCTGACATGCTCAGTTATTTCCAGAACATTTTTGACATATGCCACCGGTCATAATCTTTTGGCTCATCAGCCTACATAATAAATACAAATATATTACGATATGATTAATTACACATTTATTCAAACATCTTTATGTGTTGTGTCTTTTGATGATATAGGCAATCATTGACTTCAACTTACCCCTATCCCTTGTTGCTCTTATTATTTTTCATTTTGGTATTTCTCCCAAACCTTGTTCTGCCATCCACTTGCTCAAGCTCCTCAAGTATGTCTCTCACTGCTTTACCCTGTCTCGCTTTCCCTCTATCTGTCCTGTGAGTATTAGATTCTCCAAGCCCTCCTTCCTCATTACACATTCCAGAAACCAGCTGTCTCTTCCTGATATTAAGTATAAGTTTTCTTTTTGTTTTCACCTCCTTTAAAACCTTGTTGTTGCTTACATGTTTGGTCCATGGTATCCTTAGCATCCTTCTGTAGAACCCCATTTCTGTTGCTTTGAGTCTTTCACTCTTGAGGAGATTGTCAAGTATGCACTGCCATACAGAAAGACAGATATTACATAGCAGTTCTACGTGCATCTAAATAATTTCCTTTCTCTCTTTACTTTAACTTAGTCTGGCAAAAGGCAACAGATATGAAGCACCCGATGAATATTAAATTCATTACAGTTTTAGCAGCTGTGCAATTGGCTTGTTAATAATTGATCTGTGATGAAACACACATACATGCACACACACATATATATATATATGAGAGTGAGTGAGATAATGTGGACATAGGAATCAATACTGCATGCTGTCAGTTTTTTTGCAATCTTTAAACTAAACCGTGATATATTAATCCTATATTTACACTGTCTATATCTATAAATGCTCTTTTGCCAATATTATGTGTTATTTCTCTACAAATGTAGCAAATATTAAACAAAATGTACATGCTCCAGACATTATACTCTCTATTATCCCAGTGAAATTTGTTTCTTGAGAATGTTGAAAGGGTTTGTAAATTCACATTTTAGATTTAGCAAAAGTAGAATCTTCTTACTCCACTCTAGAGAAGGCCAAGGCTCAATATAAAAGCCAAGAAATCAGGATCATCATGGGAGATTTGAATGCCAAAGTAGGCGAGGAGAGGGAAGGTATGACAACTGGCAACTTTGGTTTAGGAATCCGCAACAAACGAGGAGAAAAATGGGTTCAATGGTGCATAGCAAATAACTAACACCTGGTTTCAAGAACACCCATGACGTCTATGGACATGGAGAAGCCCAGGAGGTGACACGAAAAACCAGATAGACTACATAACCATAAACAGCAGATTCAGAAATGCAGTGGTTCAAAGCAAAGCCTATCCAGGTGCTGACTGTGGAAGCGACCATGTCCCAGTCATCTGCAAATTAAAAGTGAAACTCTGGAGATTGAAGAAGCCTAGTGCAGCACCAAAGCTGATATACAACACACTCGTGAATGACCTCAACCTACAGAAAGAATACACTAACAGCGTGAAAACCAAATACGAAGAACAAGCTGGGAAGGGACACTCAAAATGGGACACACTAAAGGAAACAATAGTGACATCAGCAAACAACATTGCCCCAAAGGAAATTAGGCACAGAAAGAAAAATGAGTGGATGATTGAAGAGATTCTCAACATGATGCAAAGGATGCAGAAAATATATCAAAACATGAAATGGAGTAAAGGGAACTACACAAGGAAATAAGAAGAAAATGTAGACAGGCTAAACAGGAATGGCTCAATGACAAATGTGCAGAAGGAGAAAGATTGAGCAGGAATAATAAAACAAACATGCATAAGAAAATAAAAGAACTGACAGGACAAAAAACCTGCTCTTCAACAGGATGTCTAAAATCTAAGGATGGAACAGTCATTTTGAAGAAAGAGGAAATACTCCAACGATGGGAAGAATTTATGAAAGATCTTTTCCATGACCAGAGTATGTTCTAACCAGTAATACGCAAAGATGAGGACAGACCGGAAATATTAAAGTCTGAAGTGGAATCTGCAGTAGCCAAACTGAATAGAAACAAAGCAGCGGGATCAGACGGCATAGCCATAGAGCTGCTGATAGCTCTGGAAGAATTTGGTATAGAAAAAATTACTGAAATAATAAATGAAATTTATAATAGTGGGGTAATACCAGATGACCTCAACAATTCTATCTTCATAGCACTACCTAAGAAGCCAGGAGCAAATGAGTGCAAATTCCACAGAACCATCAATCTAATGAGCCATATAACAAAACTGATCTTTTGAATCCTGATGAATAGAGCGAGAAGCAGAATCAGGCCAGAGATAGGGCAAGAACACAGGAACAAGGAATACGATATTTATAATTAGGATCCTCTCTGAAAGGGCTATACAAATGAAGAAGAACTTACACCTGCGCTATATTGATTATGTGAAGGCGTTTGACAAAATACGCCACAAAGAATTGATGGAGATGCTCAGTAGCTTGGATATATTTGGGAAAGATTTGAGAGTAATCAAGAATCTTTACTGGCAGCAAACTGCTTGCATATGGACGGGTAATGAATTGAGTAGATATATAAAGATAGAAAGAGGTGATCTTTTCACGGGATCTGTTCAACTTGTACAGCGAGAATATTTTGAGGACCCTAGAAGTTATGCCTGGATTCATAACTGGAGGCCACAACTGAAACAACCTAAGGTATGCAGATGATATAGTGCTGATAGCAGACACTGAAAGAAAACTGCAAGACCTCTTACAGAAGGTAGCTGAAGAAAGTAACAAGAAAGGACTAGAAATAAACTACAAGAAAACCGAATACATGGTCATCAGCAAAAAGGGCAGCCCAATATGCCAAATACAGGTTGGGGATACTAGAATCAAGCAGGTACAAAAATTTAAATACCTAGGAAGTGTTCTAACAGAAGATGGAAAGTGCGACACAGAGATCCGAAGGCGAATTGGAATGGTGAAGGAAGCATTCCAGAAGTTGAGTAAGGTATTAAGAAACAGGACAATTTTGCTAGAAACAAGGAAGAGAGTACTGGATTGCTATGTGCTGTCCGTCCTTCAATATGGCAGTGAATGCTGGACAATATCATCAGAGATGAAGGAAAAACTTGAAGCAAATGAAATGCAGTTCTACAGAAGGATGCTGTGAATATCATGGATCGAGCATGTGAGCAATGATAAGGTCTTGGAAATGATGGAAACAAAAATGAAATTAATACTGAGCATCAGGAAGAGACAGCTGATGTTTCTGGAACATGCAATGAGGAAGGAGGGCTTGGAGAACCTGATGCTAACAGGCCAGATAGAGGGGAAAAGAGACAGGGGAAAGCAACGGATAACATATTTGAAGGATCTAATCAGGTGGATGATGGAACGAGAATTGCATGGTGTAACAGAAGGCGTGCTCAGAGCCACCAGTGATAGGGAAATGTGGAAAGCCATGATCGCCTACGTCCTGAAGGGACAGAGCACATAAAAAAAGAAAAAAAGAAGTGAGGTTACTGAAAATTTTTTAACCAGATCAGCACCTCCTCATATATATATACTTAATAAATTTAACTAATAAATGACCAAGTAATCAGATAGTAATTGCTACACCAGTATTTCAACTTGGGATGAGCGTTTCTACATTGAAAATCAGCATTTATAACTCACATTCAAACACTGACATCTGACCCCAGTGGAGACTAATTTAACAACCTTATTGTAAAATACTTGGGCATTTTTGAAACTTGAAAATTTATTGAACATTATTATTAAATATAACGATTGAATTTTAACAATAAAATGCTTAACTGAAACTTGTTCATTTTCTCTAATGAAAATATTAAAATAAGGAAAATGAAATTGAAAATAAAGTTTAATAAAAAATAGGCAAGATGCAGGCAGATAATGATGATGGCAATCAGATTCTGTTTGAATCAGCTGGAAGTTTACCCAACGTCATTACATGATAAAAAATATAGCCAAATTAAAGTTAAGAGGACTGCATAAAAATGATATACCTATTAATATTTTCTTTTTCTTCTTATTTATTGTTCTTTTTCATTGCCTCTTCTTTGAAAACATTTACAATGCAAATGATTATCGATGGGATCACCTCTGAGCACTATTTTAGCTTGTCTTTTCTTATAAATTTCTATAAACAGGTCCTTTTTAAATTCTTTTATCCAAGCAATCAACATATTTTCAATACATTGATGAAGCCTCATTAATGTATCTCTAGAAAACAATATTGCTTGATTTTTTAAATAAACTAAACAACATTGAACATGCAATAGAATTTACTTATAAAATAGAAAGAAAAAATGCATTCCAATTCCTTGATATGTTAAACTGTATTGATGAGGATATAAAACTAAACATATATAAAAATCCGATTATAATCTCTTCACAATCCAGGATGATTTAAGAGCGCTTAAACTGTGTATCCCACTGTATGATGTGGAGAAATATGGTGAAAATATTTTAAAACTCCTCCAGTATCCTAATCATTTCATATATAATGCTAGATGGAAAGCTTACCAAATTGCAATGATTAAAAAAGAAAATAGCATAAATATTATTGATACAACTAGGCATCTAAGCAACTCAATAAGAATTACTATTGTAAAGAATTTATCTATACTAATATAAAATTAGTGAAAATTGCTTCATGTTATGTATTGTTACTAATTCACAGAAAGTGGTAAATACTCAACTGTCTCATGGGTAATAGCTGTAGCTATTTATACTCTTGGTGAATTCCAGCGTAAGTATGTAATCTCGTCTCCCTGTACCAAATAGGTTTTATCCCTTTATTTTCTATAGTACTTCTTCTGGGATCCTTTGTCTTCTCACTATTTTCCTCCCTCTTTCTAAAAGATTGTCTAGACATGGGAGATTGTGATCTTTTTCTTTTTTCATAGAAGTGTTCCTCTAACAATTATTAATTTTCAGAGTTTATACTGCTCTCAATTTCACTTTTATGTTTGTCACACATGGAACTGACACTTTCACTTTCATTATCTCAGACTTACTATACATTTCTTTATTACTATCATGTTGCAGTCTAACTTGCTCTCCATTCGCTAATAACCCATTTCCATTTTTTTTTATTATCATAGTGTTCTGTCCACTTTGCATTGTGAATCTTGCCTCTTGTAGATTAGATTAACTATTTTTTTATACCTCAATTTTTCATTAGTGGCTTAAAATATGGCCAATGGGGTTCTAATTTGTCTACTCATGAGGGGAGACAGGCTTTTCGCTCTTCTACTATGTGGTATTGTTCTATAGTTTAGCAACAATCTAGGAATAACACTTTTTCATTTTTTTTTAAATGAAAAGATATCCATACTCGTTTTCTCTTCTTTTGTTGGACCATCTCTACATTTCTATTTTTTGATTTATGCATACGTTTTAAAATGATTAATTTTGAAACATTTTTCACATATTTTTTTATATGCCAGACATTTTAACTTTTCTTTTTGATGCTTATAACCTACCAAGTGCACATTATTTTATCTTTTTTTCTCTATCACATATGTATCCATTTCGTCTACCAGATCTGTAACTTTTGTTGAATTTTAACTTTTGAATCAATTGTTGTTGCTGAACAAATTCAACACACTGCTCTGGTGATAACTCTTCCAGTTGTAACTGTATTAGTGATGTTTGTTAATTTTGAAAGTTATTTCCCAATTTTAAATCCTCTTTGATTGGTTTCCCAATCCCAGTTCTCAAACTCACACTATTTGGTAACCTGTTTCATATGAACATATTCATTGACTGGTTCATTCACTTTTTGAGAAATGTTCATGAACTTATCTCTTTCTGCATTTACTAACTTTTTCTTAGGCTCTATGTTTTTTACTAATATCTGACTTTTATTGTCAAACATCATTTCCTCCACCTGTCTTGGATGTGCAATTGTTGATACTTTTCTAATAGCCTCACAACCCATAGTTGTCAAGAAGAGATCACTTATATGGTTTTCTCCTCCAACTGATTTAAAATCCTTCAGCTTTTTTTGCTTTAGTTTTAACTGCTAGATGCCTAAGCCACACTTGCCTATACTTGTAATTATCAAGTGATAATTATTCATTTGGTTATTTAGATATTAACAGCACCATTGTTATGTTGTATTACTAATTCATAGGGAGTGGTAAGCACTCAACTGTCTCAGGGTTAATAGTAGTAACTGTTTGTACTCTTGGTAATGTCCTATGTAAATGAGCACTTCACTTCAAAAACAATCAGAGATTTAATGAATAGAAAACAAAATCATGACAACAGAACTGTACAAAAAAATGGCAATTTATCTTGTTAACCAAAGGACTCTTGTGTTGCATGCTATTTTTGTGAGAAAAATAATGCTTCTTCACTGGACAAAGCTAGTATTGTATGTCACAAAACATACAAATATTTCACTCCTAGTGAAAGCAGAGAAACATACAAATATTTCACTCCTAGTGAAAGCAGAGAAACATACAAATATTTCACTCCTAGTGAAAGCAGAGAAACATACAAATATTTCACTCCTAGTGAAAGCAGAGAAACATACAAATATTTCACTCCTAGTGAAAGCAGAGAAACATACAAATATTTCACTCCTAGTGAAAGCTGAGAAACATACAAATATTTCACTCCTAGTGAAAGCAGAGAAACATACAAATATTTCACTCCTAGTCAAAGCAGAGAAAACTACTGATTTTTCTGCCACAAGCTGGAAAAAATTTCCCTTAGGTGTTTGTGAGTGAATGAATTGAACTTCATGGCATATTCTTAACCATTAAGTACAGCTTTATGGAAAATTTGATCAATTTTTTTATGAAAGTTGACTATAGAAATTATCCCAAGAAAAGCAGTTACCCTAAATGACAACTGCATCCTGGCCATGAACTCAGACACTTCCAATATTCAGTGGACAAATTGTCTTGGGTATGCACACACTAATAACTTACCATCAACATGGCAAACACCAAGGAACTGCTCCAAACATGACTGGGATGTCAACTTTCAGCTAAAATCAATCTCACCATCAATAGGCTGAACTGGGAAATGTTGAACAATTTTCAAACCATGATAGCATAGTAACATTAAATAAATCGATTGAAAAAGATGTTAACAGATTAATCTAGCAGCATACAGGAAGCTATTTTTGATTCTTCTGTACACTTGTGAGACTTGGGTACTCTACTAAAGAGACAACCACAAAACTGAAAGATTTTATGAAATGAAAATTCATCAAATCCTGCAGAACACATGGCAGGACAATTGCAAACAGCAAAGTTCTCCTCTTTGTAAAGATGGAGAGCTTAGAAACTATTGATGCCTAAATGCAATAGTCATTCATTGTAATAGGTCTGACCATAAGTTTTACTTAAAGAATACTTGTATATGCTTCTGAAATGAGGTAGTATTTACATTGTTCGGATTTTTGTCCTCATTTTTATTGCCATGTTCATATCAGCCTCCTTCAGGTGATTGGAGTTCAAACCAAACCCTTTATTTCAATCACTAGAGTATATTGTTCTCATTTCATGAGCCATGCCACTTCTGGATGCCTTATTTATCTCCCCTTAACTCTTTAAGTTATTTGTTCACCACTGCAGTAGCCAGGTATTGAACTCACAACTCTTTGGGTCAAATCATTGGATCTAACTAACACTTTTATCCTCTGGGCCATGTATCCTTGTGAATTCTAATCCCCAGAATGTTGTGAACATAAAGATAAGGACAACAGTCCAAACAGTCTAAATAATGTTAAAGAATGCTGTTTTAATGAAAAAGAAAGTAATTTTTTAGGCAAGAATGAATTGGAAGTGCTAATTTCAGAATCGTCTTCGTAAATTTACATCTGGGATTATACGACATATCTCCTTTCATCAAAACTACTTTTGTTACAATAAGGAATATTATAGTTTTAAAAAGACAACTGTGATAGGAAATTGAGCAAGGTTTCTAAGGTTATGTATCTAGATACATTAGATACTGAAAATTTTAAAATTCAAATTTAAATGTTGCTGTATCTTATTCTGGTTGACATGGTGTCGAAATCTTTACATCTGATATATACAGAGTGCGATAGATAATTTATGGCCATTTTATATTTTTAATTTTGTGCATGTGTGTTGTTTGTTTTTGATTTTGTTGGTTGCACAATATAGTAGAGCCAGTTGGGCATCGTTTGTGAAAAAAGAGTACAATGATGCAATTGACTCTGCCAGAAATCTGGAAATGGCATTTGGGCCCAGAAGCTCCAATACAAACATTTCAGATTGTTTCGTTGTCAATCTAAGGAGAGTGCAGAAGATTCAAAAATATTTGAATGAGTCTTATGGTGATTACAGAGGTGTTCAGAGTGATCACTAGTGATAGTGACATTATGCCTTCATTCATTTTCTTGCAATGCCTCAGACTCAATATGTAGGCCTACATCAAGTGCCTTGAGGACCCAGTGCTGTCCTGGGTCAAGAGGGTAGCTTCTGAAAGACCCTATGTCTGGCAACAGGACTCAGCACCATGCCACACAAGCAAGAGAACCCAGTCATGGCTGTCAGACAATTTCTGCAGCCACATCACCCTTTACAATTGGCCACCTAATTCCCCAGACTGCAATCTCCTTGATTATTATGTGTGAGATGCAGTTGAATGAGAGACCAACAAAATTTCTTGTAAACCAAGGGTGAACTGTAGGCAAGGATTATGGCAGTCTTAACAAACTTAGACAAGGAGACCATTCAGAAGATGTGCAGGAGTTTTAAAATCATCTGGAAGCTGTGGGTGAAGCCAATGGTGACTTTATTAAATGAATTTAATTTTGGTAAATATATCTGTTAAAATAAAATGTCAGTGCTGTTTTCATTTTTGTATAATTTAAACGACAATTTATCTATCGCACCCAAATTTGCATATTTTATTTTCCACATTTGATTGTATAAATTATCTTTTGTGCACAAATATATAACAAATAAGCCAGAAACTTATTTAGCTTAGCTGCTCATGATCCTTGTCTCTCTCGATCTGAGTGCTTATCTTAGTTTTGATTGATGTCAATCCTTGTTGGGGTATTAATGTTGAATTTTATATGAGGCACCTAGTGAGGATCAAACTCAGTACTTAATGACAGTGGTTAGATTGGTTGGTTGAATTAACTTATGGATTATGTCTTTGTTAGTTTACTTTTACTGTCAGTATTTCGAAAAAAAAAATGGAACTCTTTCACCTTTGAGGCACATGAAGCCATTATTTGTGCAACCAATCAGAAACCTCCTTTCTCACTTTTCATCTCTTTTCTCAGTTATAAATAGTTTTATTCAATTATATCTCTTTTACTCTGGTATTCAATTCACTCCCTTTTCATTCTCTGAACGTATGCAACTTTTCTATCTAACAAATGTATTCAACATTTTTGAATTATCTCATGTCAGCTGGTTGTGATAAGACACAAAATGAGAAAATAACAACTTTTATAGCAGAAATTGAAACCATAAGCCTGCTGTAAAACTTTCATCAATTTAAAAAACAAAATGACAAAATTCATGAATTTCAATAAGTTTTCTTCTTCATCGTCCACCATTTTAAGAATTGTGAATGTTCAGTTTTATTTTATTAGCTTTATAGAATTATTTTTCTTCTAATTTTCAACAAACTATGAATTCTTTCTTGTTTGGATTTGATTTTTAATATAATATTACTGCTTTTCTCTTCTCTCATCGTTATTTTTGTAATATCATAATGGTTTGTTAAATGTGTGCAGATATTTCTGGTAAGAAGTCAAAATGAATTATTTTACATTCTACACATAAACATTGATGTCACTTTTGTGTTAATAGGAAGGCATAGACCCAATCCTCCTATTTCAATGACAATCATCTTGATGTAATTCTGTTATCAGCATACCACAATAAAGGAGAAACAAAGTTTATGCTTATATTTGTCCTCTATTTCTATTTATTTACAAAGACAACTATATGTATCTTTTGTATCAGCTGTCAGTCAATGCAGTAAAAATTTATTTTGGTGTATCAAAATATTTTATGTACAGGTTGATGATAAGAAGTAGGGTATTGATATTTGATAATATACTCATCTTTCAATTTTCTGCCCTCTTCTTGAAAAGCCAGATTGTTACATGTTATTGAAAAGATATGAATTGATTATTTTGTTAAAATTAAGGGGCTCAGCATTTCTGACTGTATGAAACTTAACTCCTAATCAGGGAATAAAAATTAGTACCTAAAAAGTTATGTCAAATCAAGTTATTAGATAAAACAATTTATTCATACTATTTATATATGTGTGTGTGTACTAATCAACTAATCAGATAATTTGATGACTATTGACTTAACAGTATATTAAACAAAACTATTTAATCAATTTTGTGATAACCTCAAGGAAGGCAAAGTTGATTCTGCAATCATCGCTGTTGATATTTTTGATTGTCATTTCTGTTTTATATGAAAAGACCCTCCCTCCCCACAACCAATGAAAACAGTTGAGGGTTATTTTCTCTCACTTTTGTATGATAAAAAAAATGAGGTCTAGGTGAGGTAATCAAGTTTTATTAAATTTGTTGGGTTGTTTTTGTTTTTTGTTGTTTTTTTTTCCATGGATATATGAGATTGATTTTAAATTTCTTTATTTTTTATTACTTGAATTTTTTTAAAAATTTTCTTAATTTTTAAACCTATTTTCTCACTTTCACAAATATTTTCTTTTTCTCTCTCCTTTAATGTGAGGTCATCATTTATGTCATCAAATCTCCTCTGGGTGCATATACATATATATATATATACACACACACACATGCACACACAGTGTTTGTTTCTTTAACTGAGCAAATTCATGCTGACTTTATTAATGCTCTATCGCCACCCCAATATCAAGCACTTTACAATAAAAACCTGCTTGCCAAAATAGATTTTATCAGTAAAGCTACTGAAAAGCAACATTGGCACTAAACATTATTACAATTAAACATATATGAAGAAACATAGTTTTAAGGTGTGCTATATTTATAAGATAAAATGCTCAATATCAGAGATAGAGTGCATGTAAATATAAAAGTTAATATTAAAGTCAACACTCAGAGGTGACAGTCTGTTTCATGCTAGATATAATTATCTGGTATATCTGAAAAAAACAAAACAAAAAAAAACAAAGCCTAAATTACACCAAAAATATCATGGAAAACACAGAAAAAAACATTCAGTCTACAACAACCAATCTAAAACCTGCAGACTTTGTTTGGAGGAAAAAATTGCTATTATTAACTTCTCAGACCAAAACTCATTTCAAAATGCAGACATAAAAACAAATTTTTACTATGTTACTTAAAAATCAGAAACTGACAAGAATAAATAAATAATAATAAAGAACAAATAATTTAATCCAAGCAAGTAATAAACAAATTAACAAACTACTGTCACTATAACAACCATTAGAATAGATAAAATAAAATAAATAACAAATCCAAATAAATAAATTAAACATTGAAAACTGAAAAGAATAAATAAATATAAAAATAAAACAAGGATAATAATTTTATCCAAATAAATAAACAAACCAATTCCACCAAAATAACAATTAAAAGGATTATCCACAAGGCACCACTGACATATATATATATATAGCTGAGAAAAAACCCAACACATGGCCTGATGATTGAGCCTAGTTTGAAACAGTCTGTTGCCTCTGAGTGTTGATTTCAATGTTCACTTATATATGCACACATACTTTCTAATTTTGTGGGGTCAAAAGGAAGAGAGGAGCTCTGTTAATTTTTTATTTTCCATTGGTATGAGAGGTTAGTGATTAAAAGTCAGGCTTTTGTATGCAGATTTTAAGATAAGCCAGCCCTCCCTACTTGAATGATTGTGGCTACACAGTTTTTCAATAGAATTTTTTTTTATTTCTAACCTAAATAAATATTTTATGTGGTTATCATTATTTTAATTTCTTTAACAGAAACTACATCACTTGAGAACTTTTAACAACAGCTTCAACTAAAATGGCTAACACATGTAATTTGAAAAGAAAATAATGACCTCATCAAGATGTTGATGGTTAAGACTCCTTGATAGAAAGGTTAAGTAGGATAGAGTCTCCTACTTGTGCCCTCCATCAATAAAAGTACCTGAACTTGAGATAACTATTTTCCTGAAAAATTGCTTTACAAGAAAGATTTTATAAATCTCAACTGATGGTAGCACTAGCCAAATGTTTCGTTATAAGGAAATAAGCTAATGCAACTGTTATGCATTATAGTTAATTCTTCTTTGAAATTAGGTGTCTTTCTTAAAATTAATTTATTTTTTCTTTCTTTTTATTGTTTTTTTAAATTCCAACTGCTTCCTGTTATTTTTATTCTTTCTTAAAAAATTTTGTTTTACATTTTCCTTTTGATTTTTCTTTTGAGTTATTTTGTTCCTTTTTTACTGATTATTCTCTCTCTCTCTCTCTCTTTGCTGTCTCTTCTTTTTCTCCAGCTCCTTATCATCATCTCCTTTTTTGCTCTCTCATTATTGTCATCTCCTCTCTTTCGCTCCTCTCTCATCATCATCGTCATCTCTATTTCATACTCGCCTCATTGTCATATCCGCAGTTTCTCTCCTTCCTTGTTGTCATTTCCTCTTTCACTCCTCTTTCATCATCGTCTTCTCTTTTTCACTCCTCTCTCATCATTGTTTTCTCTCTTTCACTCCTCTCTTGTCGTCATCTTCTCTCTTTCACTTCTCTCTTGTCGTTGTCTCCTCTCTTTCATTTCCCTCTTGTCATCGTCGCCTCTCTTTCACTACCTCATCATCGTCTCCTCTTTCACTCCCTTGTCATCTCCTCTCTTTCACTTGCTCCTTGTCATCTTTTCCTCTCTCTCACTTCCTCCTCATTGTTGTTGTCTTCTCTCTCTCACTCCCTTCTTGTTGTCATCTCATCTCTTTCAATCCTTCTCTTTGCCAAATCCTCAGTCACTCCATCTCCTCCTCATTATATCTTCTCTCTCTTTCTCCTCCTGCCCAGTTTTTTCTTTCTTTCTGAAATATTTATTTTTTATTTTTTTATTTATTTAACCAATTCTCCTTTCTTTTCTTTGTATTCCTTCCCTCTCCCTACAGCATCCATCATTCCCCCACCCCAACCAATCAGTATTTTCTTATTCATTTCACATCTCCTGTTTCCATTTGCCAAATAAGTTTTCAATCTTCCTGCCATTTACTAACCACCATGTCCGACACAATCATTTTTTTTTCAGTTTTATTTATTTTTCATATTTGACTTCTTTCATTCACTTGGTATATTTCCTCTAAGCTTAGATCAGTTCTGATACTTATTGACTTCCATACTTATTTTTCTTACATCACAGTCTATTTTACTTAAATCTTGAACTATTGCATTGCCAATCTTTCTATAACCACTTCGGCAACCGTCCCATTTTTACAAGAAGTTACACCCATTGAACCCTACACCCCAACAGCTCATTCAACCTACAAACTGATCATGATCTAGAATCAAGAATTTGGATGGCAATCAACATCCTGCAAAATTCTTCAGCCCTCATAGTTTCATCAGTTTTAGAAATAGTTTGTTTTTTTGTGGGTTATTTTACAGCTGAAACATATTCTGGATTGTAAGTTTTTTTTTTTTTTGGTGAGTGAATATTCGTTTAACAATTTTCTTGATTTTTGAATAACAATGATTTTTCCAGATACAAGTTTTACTATTTAACCTATATTTAGGCGGAGGAGATGAATTCATAATTTACCCAAGGATTTCCTGTGTGTGAATATAATAAATCCAATTGGAATTTGAACTCAGCTCTCAAATTTTTAATTTTGAGCTGCTATACCACTCACATATCAACTCAGGCTTAGAAATTTTTATCAATAGGAAAAAAACTACATCTACATTACTATATATATTTTCTGATTTCAATGTTCTTATCCAAAGCATTATTATTATTATATAGATAATTCATACTAGTGTCTACATCTTTTTTGTTTTGGATACAATATTTCAGCAGATTTATTCTTCAGCCATCCTCATGTGTATGACATTTGGTGACTAATTGTAAATAGTTTTTTATTGTTTATAAAAATTCTGATACATAAGTATACATTTCTGTTACATATTCTTTCTTATAAAATATTTTCCTGGAGCATTAGTATTTATTTATTTTATTCTTTTTAATTCAGAAGATTCTATAAAATCAGTTCAGTAGCAGGTTAGTACGCTGCGAGCTATTCTATCTTTTTATTTGTGTTTCATAGTTTTTTCTTCATCACACAACCAATTTAGTCAGGTATATACACTAGGGTAAGTCGATTTTGGAAGCATGGTATTGTACTCACTTTCTAAGTTGTGGTTGTGGTTTCGCATCATAAATAATGTCACAAAATATCTTTTTCCAAGTCATTACCGTTTTTTGAAGAAACAAGTTTAAAGATTAAGTTTAGTTTCAAAATCTTAGCATTGGAAAAACAAGGCACAAGTACATTATTACTAAATTGTTCCGTCATGAAATAAGACCTTCATTTACTTCAAAGGGAAATTATACTGAGCAATTTAGCTATATTAGAATGTAACATATACAGTTCAGTAGTTTTAGTTTTACTTGCAATAAATAATGCAAATTCAAAACATTTTGTGTTATAATTCGTGTCCAGCAGTATTATGGTGTTATATACACCTATCTATTATTTTTTATTAATAATGATCTAACAAATGGTGTAAGATCTTACTGATTGAATAACTTTTTTTTGTAATCTTTTACAATTTTTACAATCTTTCATTATTGAATACAGTAAAAATTGCATATTTTTGTTGTGGTGATTAAATGTGGTTTTAATATATTTTTCTTTCAATGTATCTAATATATTAAATATAAACTTTATTTGGATCTATTCTTGAATTAGTAAACTTTTGAAGCATAAGCAAAAAACCTGTGGGATTAGATATTACTGCACATTTTTTCAAATGATCTTTAAGAATAAATGCTCAAAAATTGGTAAGAGCTAAAAATCTAAATTTTGGTGTCAGTACTTATCACATTAAACCCCTGCATTTGTATTAAGTGCAATGTAGATTTTCTGAAAAAATGAAAAAATCAATCTGCCCTTATATACACCAGAAGAATCAGACTCTGAGACTAGTAACCATTTGACTATGTGGGTTTATATACTATAAGTTCATGTTTCTATATATTGTTATATTACAGTATTCATTTGTTTGTCATATATCTCACTCTCATATTGTCATTCAAACTTACATTTATTTTATCATAACATATAAGCAAAATTGATTTCTCAGATTTTTTTATATACTAATGTTCATTCAATATAAGACTAAAAAGCCACTCAAAGTAAATCATTATTATGTAGCGTTGTATGTGTATAAGAAAAGGCAAGAAGTGCAGTTCATGAAGTTATGTACGAAAGATAACACCTTACCCTAGACTTGAAGAATATCAAGACTGTAGTGATTGAGAAAACATCCTGCTGGGAGTTGGATCCAAAAAGCAGCAGTTCTTGAGAAGAAGCTGTTCAAGTAGAACTAAACTTACTAATGGAATATGAATGAAATGCAGGTGATTCATCCTTGTGTACATGGCATGGTGGGTCTCATCTGCAAAGATCAAGGCTGGTGGAACCAAGGAATATAGCTCATCAGAACATCTCTCATGGAAATAGTGATAGAGTATCAAGAGGTTTACATCATTTCATCAGTGGGAAAGGGGTTGTGTGGTTGAAAACAATTTATAATGCGAAAAATAGTTTTCACTCATGATTGCCAGAGAAACATATATGAAATGACTAATAAAGATTATTCAACTAAATATACTGTCTGTTGTTGACACTGCATATGAAAGACTTACTCAAAGTATTAAGGGTTTGAGAAAACATGTAAATCTAGCCATCTTATGAGGAACATTCAAATCCACGTTTTTGTGCACAAATTTATAAACACTCGACTAAAGGTTTTCCTGCCTTGTTTCTCTCTAAGCTTGATTTGTGTCTGTCATTTTCCTTACACAAGTCATAAATATCACCTATTTATTTTTAATTTTTGTATATTTTCCAGTTTGAATCTATCTACTATTCTGTGATGTCATCAATAATCATGATGTACATTTTAGGCTTCTATATATAATCTGATATACCTGATTTCATTATCTCCTTATGGTTACTTGAGAAAAATTATATTAAAAATGAGTTTCACTCACTCTTTAGAATAAGTGATTAATAGTAGTAGTAATAATAATAATAAGAATAATAAAGAAAATCATTAATATTTAAATCCATTTTAATTTCATGAATTTTTTTTTTTTTAATCATATCACCCCAAGCAAGGCGATAATGCCACTGACGCGCAGGGGGCTACGTAAGGGTAAAAAGAATGCAAAAGAGAAAACCGGAAACCACATCCTAAACAGGAAACAAGGGATAAGCCTCTTCACCTGTTCAATAGACGTGGGTGGAGTGTGAACTGGGCGATAAGTTTGGTCTATCTACTCCAATTGAAAAAATAAAAAAAAAAGAGTGAAAAGATTGGATAAGAGAAAACTGGAAACCACATCCTAAACAGGAAAAAAGGGATGAGCCTCTTCACCTGTTCAATAGATGTGGGTGGAGTGTGAACCGGGCGATAGTTTAGTCTATCTACTCCAATTGCAGTGTGTGTGTTTGAAAGATCTCTATCAAAATTAGTTGCAGATCATTCATAGTTGATTGAATCAGCTGATTTTTAAATAAATGTGAAATATTAAGAATATTTGTTAGTAAATGAGTTTTATAAAAAGTTTTTTTGCTTGTATTTTTAAAGTTGACACTTTTGGCCGTATCACATTGAAAGCACCAGTTTTTATATGATCATTGAAGATAAGCAATGTTGATGCTGGTTTGTACTTAGTTGAATAACTGTCTAGAAATACTAGGTGTATGTGCAGGTACTGTAATGAATAATGGCTTGAAATTGTTAATAGAAGAGCCAAGTTCCAGTTCTGGTTGGGTTTGTTCTATTCACTTGCACTCAAGTAGCCTTAAGAAAGGCAGGAATCGATCTCTCCTCCCAACCAGCTCATGGTTAATTAGTAAGACTTGTAACACTAAACCATTATTATCTCTTCAAAAAAATCTTACAATCTGAAAATATTTTCTGGCTTTAAATAACCTGCAAAAAGTTGATAATCCAGAAAAAATAAATAAATGAATCAATTTAATGTAAGCTTCATTCAAAAGATATTTGATGTCAGCTTTTTCTATTTCTTCACTTGTTGATTTAATATTGCTTGTTTTTTTATATTTACTTATGACTCTTACAGTCTCTGACTTGAGACTAAATTTGTTCATTATGTGAATGATGCAAAATTCACATTGTTAATTTACTAATTATTTAAACATAGTATCTTCATCTTTTGTTTTTTAGAAAATATTTAACTAAAGGAAATAAACTTCAATCATATAACAATACAACAATCATGCGAGTTTCTGATATGGAAGGTTTTAATATTCAAATATTATTCTCTTGAGCCTTGCCTCCTATATGAAGTTTCATCTTACCTTTATTATTTATTTAATCTTTTTTTGACACTTATTGTATACTGTCTTTTATCAAACGAAAATTTGTTATAAAAATAACAAAGATTAGAATACTAGTCTGAGCAATTCTTAAAATAATAAAAACAATTTTCACCTATAAATTTAATATTTGTTAGCATCTGCTTTTACTTTATAAGTAAAGATATTTGTGTGTCTTCATAAAATTGGCTTAGAATGTCTTTTTACTGATATTTTTAAAATATCTTCAAATATTCTTGTTTTTTCTACCTTCACTGGACTTTAGGTATTTCTAAAATATTTTCATAATTCTTAGCCAATCATATTCATTGAGCAGCTTAAAAAATGTACCTCTTCAGAATTGAAGTCTAATTTGTACTCTTTCATACCAGTTTCATTCTTTGCATTACTAATGTCACATATATTCAAATATTATTTCAATAATGCACTGACAAGATATTTTTGATGGGTCTTTATTTTTTTTCTATGAATGTGACTAGTTTTAAAATTAGCTTTCAAAAGATAGATCTTTTGTTGCAAATTTAAAAAAAATATTTTATGAACATTTCATTTTCCAAGTCCATATAGTTAGAATATTTTCATCCGAGGGTTGCAGCTAAATATGGAAGATTTTTATTGAAAGTTCTGTGCTGATCAAAGACACACTTCTCAAAGCTTCTATCTACAACATTCCTTTCTAACCAGAAAGAAATAACATTAAATAAGAAAACCTATTTAAAAACTGAAAAATGCACAAAGGATAAAAATGAAATTTGATTCATATATTTAAATATTGAATACAATGAATACATGAAATTGTGGACTAGAGTTTTGATGAAAAGAAATAAATTCTGATGTGCATTTATATTCAAATTGAATTTCTCCTGCATTGCATGGTTTTCTCTAGAAAATCAGGATTTCAAAAATGTTTTGTATTAATTTTGAAATCATTATTGAAACTGCACATAACACTAGCATGAAATAATGTAAAAGGTCACATTTTAGCTGAATACGTAGTATCAAAGAGATCCTCGACATTTTTTATGTAATTCCTGGCCTTTTGACAAGGATTGTATAAATTAGACATAATTTTTTTGCTTTCAAAAAGAATGTTTGAAAAAATTTTGACAAAGCAAGAAAAATAAATCTTTTTTTTTTTTTTTGCTTAGATGTTGAAAATTTCTAAAAAAACCTGGTTACAACTTTTAATTGCATCCTGTAATATCTTAGTAAAAGGAAGCAGATGAAATACTTGTGTTTTGTATGGAAAGAAAATAAAAAAAATTGGGATTTTGACTTTTCATTCCCAAATTTGTCACTCAAGTTGCAAGTCAGCCTATCTTAAATACATTAATTTTAATATTAATCAGAGTAAACCAATATAAAATAAATTAAGCTTGTGAAAATTATTTTATTTTCTAACTTGTAAAAAACAAGTTTTTGAAAACAAAAATATATCCATTTTATCCAAAACTCTATCAATGTTAAATTGTTTTACACCCATATTTCATGGAATTTTATCAGATTTTCGTTTGGTAAGTTACCCATCATTCCTTGATGGCCATTTCCCCACTCTTAAAATCTCTCCACCATGAATATAATAACCTTATTGCTTTTTTTTAATATGCTTTGTAAAATTTTTGGTAGTATCTATGTATTGAAAGCACATAACAATTAGGTTGAGTTGTAATGCTACAAGAACAAGTTAGAAAAAAAAATCATACCATAAATATTATTCCTAATGAGTGTCTCTTGTGAAGGTTAATGAGTGCAGAAGCAACTATTGTGCTATATTGCTTATATGTCTTTATTATGACATGGGTGACAATGAGTGTAACAGGCGTTTGCTGCTATTATCAGCTTCAGTTACTTTCCCAGAGCCATAATAGAGCTTCCCTGTGATTTTCTATAAATATTTTCATGGTAATTGTTCAAATGAATTTTCCTCTTTGGTATGTAGACTTTATAAATTGAAGCATAGTATGATATTAGTCACAAGGTTTCATCATTTTACAGTAAGAATGGCTGGACTTAACCATAAGCTCTATGCTAACAGTTTCATCTATTGCACTTCTCACTTGTGGAACTCTCTTTCAGCTTTTTGCTTTTCAGTTAAATACAATCTTCAAAAGTTTAAATGCAATATTTGTTGTTTTCTTTTGTCTTCTTAATACATATTATTTTATGGTTATCTATCCTTAGTAATGTTTTCTTTTTCTTATATTTTCCCACACTGCATAACTCCTTGTGTCTTAGTGACTTTATTACCTTGCTTGTGATGAAATTATTTAAAAACATGATTTGGTTGAGTTATGAAAGAGTGGCTTGCACAAGTGGTCAGTTACTATTTCTCTTTGAGAGATAAATGCTCTCTATGTAGACTCATCACTTTGTGAATATGTTTTTAATGCCAAAGAGTCATGTTCACATGATGAATGAATACTGATTTCTTTGATAAAAAAAGTAATCATACCTCATTTTTCGGAATTAGTTTTATTGTAAAATTTGTTCTAAAATATAAATAATTGTAATTTTTGTTAATTTTTTTTAGTTTGTTTACAATCTGAAGGTGTTTTTTTCTCTTAATTTTCTTCTAAATGCTGATTTTAATTCCTTTAACTAAGGTGAATGTAGAGTTACTTAATAAGGAAAGGGGTTTCCATTTAGCCAATGAGTTACATTATATTGACTTTACCTGATATTGATAGCTAAAGTTCATGAGAATTTAGTCAACAGCTTGAAAGCATTTTGAAGTAACTTCTAAAGAAATAATTTTATCTGAATATTGATATATTGATTTGAAATCTTTCTGGTTGAAGCAGAGAAAGTGTGTCGTCACCTTCCCTGTACCAATATCACTGCACTGTGAAGATAGAAAAAAATGCTGTAAAAAGAGTTTGGGGAAGAAAAAAATTTTTAAAAATTTGCCCATAAAAGTGACAAATTTCAATGCCAATTTTCATCTGCTTCCACACTTGGTGTGCAAAGCAATTCACAACTTTCTGCAATTTGCATTTTCTCTGAGCAAGTCGCAAAGAAATATTGACTGGCCGATTTATTTCTTTTGTTTTATGCATCTCACTCTTCTTTAAGCAAACACATGCATCAAATTGTATTAAGATTGATATTTTCAGAGCAGGAAATGTCTTCTTCTTTTACATTTACTTTAACCATTGCACTCAAGAAATGCTTTAAGGTATAGATTAAGCAAAGAAATCTTTTTCTTTGATTTGTAGTTGTAATATTAACCCTTAGGTTTTAGATGAACATTTAAATAGTAGATATTTCTTAGCCAATGATTATCGGATCTACAGTTTGCATTCCTGCAGGACCTGACTTGATTGATAGATAGAACCAACAAAACTATATAGTGTTCTTTAAGTTTTAATACCTTATAAGGAATTGCAATGAAATAATCCCTGTCTACACTTTCTTGAAAATTCTCCTGTCTAACAAAAACATTTTAAGAAGCTATATATTTACTCTTCTCTCACAGGTTTGGCATAAGGTATTTTTATTTTGGGAAATTCAATAATACATGAGATATGGGACAGACATTACCACCTTTGACGACTTTGCCTTTGAGGTTGAAAGAAATAACCCTGACTTTCACCCTTTTAGTGCAATATGTAGGTACTAATTAGGGTAATGGATCCCTTCAAGTGAGAAGGGAAAAAGATAAGATAAAGATCCTTCCGTTCTTTTCCTTTCCCATCTTTCTTTTTCTCTCCCTTCCGTCTCTCTTTCCTGTTCTTTTTTTCTCTCTCTCTTTTCCTTCCATTCTTTCTGTCACTTTTCCCCTTCCTTTCATTCTTTCACTTTCCCCCTTCATTCTTTTCATTTTTTGTCTCTCTCCCCCTCTTCCTGCCATCTTTCTGTCTGTCTCCCTTCATTGCTGTCACTCTTTCTGTCTCAGTTTCTCTACCTTCATTGCTTTTATTCATTCTGTCTCACTATCTCTCTCCTTTCATTCTTTCCATTCTTCTGTCTCACTCTCCTTTCATACTTTCCAGGCTTCTGTTTCACTCTTTCTCTCTCTTTTTGTTCTTTCCATTCTATCTGTCTGTTTTTCTCTCTCTCTCTCTTCCTTCATTCCTTTCATTCTTTCTGTCTCACTCTTTGTTTCTTACCTTCCTTTCTTTCTCTCGCTGTCATCTTTAGTCTTCCCCACTCTAACACTTGCTTTCTTCCTTCTCTTGCTTCTCTCTACCCCATTTGAAAGTTCCGTTGTGGATACTTTTTTTTCTTTTTCACTTTTAAAAAGGGGGATTGTCAAGATGTAATGTTTCAATTTCAGTTCTGAACTTAAATTATCCAGTAGAACCTTGTTAAAGACACTCTGCACTATAAATGATTATAAGCATCTATTTGATAATATGTTTATTTCAACCCTAGATTCATGCATACAGAAAAACTGACACAGACATATGTTGCATTATAGATAGAATTGTTACTGCAAGTGATACTGTTAGTTTTATTACTACTACTCCAACTACTGAAACAATAATTTAAGAATGACAGATGTGACACAAGGGTGAAAGTAAGGGACACCTAGTGAGGGTCGGACTCATTACTCAATTGTAATGATTCTAGCAAGACAAGGTTGCTAACCATTACACCACCTCAAAAGTGATAGTCAGTGGATAGACACCTCCTGACGATGCCAAATTAAACCTATCTCCATCTTTCTCCAAGACTTTTTCATGATGAAGAAGGCTTGTTAAAGTTGGAAAGAAATAAAAATTTAGAGAGAGAGAGAGAGAGAGAGAGAGAGAGAGAGAGAGAGAGAGAGAGGAAAAAAAGAAATAAAAAAGAAATATTCTTTCTTTTATGATTGTCTTGAATGAATTTCTTTCTTTGTTCCATAAGTTGAAAGAAATAAGCATAAATAAGGATTCCAGGGACAAAATGGAAAGAAATGCTAATGAACAGCAAAAAGATATGCGCTACTTTCATTTCAGTTTTTATTTTTTGTTTATTTCAAATGCTGCATTTTTTTATCATTCAGATTTATGATCTTTTTATTTCATTTAATCAGATTTTCTTACTTTGATAATTTTTTTTTTCAGTTCATATAATTTAGTTTTATTTGGTGGAGGGGAGTAAAAAAAGGTCCATTCTGTACATCTAAAGACAAGAACAGTCAATTGTAAATATGAAATCAATTTCAATATTCTGTCCAAATTTTCTTGCAAGCTTCAGAATTATTAAGGAATCCAAATATCAAAGGTTTGATCGGCTTAATTTGATAGAATTTTTTTATTAAATTAAAAAAAAATTTTCCTCATTTCAAAAAAATCCTACAACTGTAAGGATGAGAACTGATTTTAATGTGCCTCGTTTGTGAGCATGTTAACCACTGAACTAATAAGGGATCCTGTTTTGTATGATTATTTCATTCTTGCAAAAAATAAAAAACATCTCTAGATTTAAATGAACTGCCAATCACAATTCAGGAATATGGCTGTAAAACTTACAGACCTAAGTATTAAATAAGATGAGGGTTCAAGAACTTCAATTTTATTGATATTTACTATGTTTTAATCTGGCATCATCATCAGTTACATGATCAAGAGTGGTCATAGAGTCACTGTACAGTTGAGTACCTGACCAATTTCTTTCACACATCAGTGCTGAAAGTCATAAAGTAATTTATGTATAGCATGTCTTTGGTAAGTAGAGATAGCAGAGTCCATCTTTCTTCAGGCCAAACCACAGCTAATGTTCTTTAACTTGAAAACTGTTATTGGCCACAAATGTTTGGTTTCTGATTTTATCAGGATAACTTCCCATCCTGGCTAGGAAGCCCTCCACCCAGCGATGATGTGCTATCACTACACCAGCCGTATGCATAACTCAGTCTACCCCATTATGCTAGATGAGCATTGATCCTAAAAGAACTTTCAGCTGAGTGGTCATGTTTTTAATCATGTTCACTGTCTTAGCCACCTTCTTCAGCAGTTTATTCACTAATTACCTGACCAAAATCCAAAGAAGGGTCTGTAATATTATCAGTCCTGACCTAGCATCTTGACTTCAGTTACTTTCCCACAACCATGATATGGCTTCTCTCTACCTTTTCTATTATTTCATGACAATTGTTCTAATGAGCTCTTCTTCTTGGTACCTTAACCATATGAAGTTAAGCATACTACGAGATTTGCAACTAAGTTTCATCATGTTGAAATAGCTATAGATTATAGATGCAATCATAAGTTCTGTCTTCATAGTTTTTACTTTGTTTGTGGAAATTTATTCTGCTCTCTTGCATTTCTATGACCTATGATCTTCAAATATTTAAATGGAATGTCAATCACCTTTCTTTGTCCTTTTGAATCCTGTTTTTTTATTGTCCTTTCTAATAACTAATCTTTTCTCATTCATTTTCACTCTTAGTAGGCTTTTGATGTCTTAGTGGCATAATCTCCTTGCTTGGATTAAAATGATAAAAAAAATGCAATATGTAGTATGCAATACATGTCAAGATGATCTGAATCAAATTTAATCTCAATAAGTAACTTTTGTTCTGAATTAATCTGTGGTGACCCCAGTATGTAATGGACTCACCCTTACAAATACCAGAGTAGACTTTGCAATCAGTGTCACACTGGAGCATCAAAGAGTCTAGATGCATCAAGTGCAGTTTTGTACTTCACTGGCTGCCTCCCAACATGTAAATAGGTGGTTAACTTGGCTGCACTGTATGTGTGCACATGTGGGACAACTGGGTGACAGGAAAATATGTAAGGGAAAAGGGATATAAAAGGGAAATCTCTCTTATACTCACCAGAAGATCCATATTTGAAGAAATATTTAGTATCTGATTAATCTTCACAATGATAATGTTTCAAATACATGAACTGCTATTCCATAACCTTTTCACTGTTTTCATTTTTGTTACTTTTGTCATAGTTTAGCCTAATCTACTTATAAACCTTGTACAAATGAATGCTGCATCTGGTAGATTTGACAACTACTTTTCTTTTATTATTTAAACATCACAGTTTAACACTTTGTGAATTATCTTTTTCCTATACTTGTTTCTGTCATTCTGTTGTCTCTGACATTCTCATCAAGGAAATGTAAAAGTAAAACAGAAAAATATATAAATTGGATAAAATATACAAAGATGAAAAGTCTGAAAATTGTGTGGAATAATTAAAACAGAATCAGAAGTTCAGAAAATTTATTTTTGAAACAAGAAATATTTTAGTAAAAGTTAGTAATGCAGAAAATCAGGAGTATTTTTTTCTTGTATAAGATTTGCTACAAAATGAATACAAAAAGATAAGAGTATTTTTGAGCATTTCTTTGTTGAAAGAAAAATCGAGTATTCCTTTCAGTTTTACTACAACCACGCTCTCCCGTAGACTTACATGTCATCTTTCTGATCAGAGTACTATTAAACAACATTTCTCTGAAAAACATAAACATGTAGGTAATATCAGACAGATTTTGGTCAACAATACGGTGATCCTTACTCATACACACAGTAAGAGGAACCTGCAGATATTGGAGGCCATGTACATCAAATCGAAACAACCAACACTCAATAAAATCAACTTTAAAACAGGAAATAACATATTACATTGCATTTGACTACATGGTTTTGTTGTCATTTCGCACTATCCCGCGGTGTGACGTCATAAAACCACATCGCAAACTTAAGAACTGCGTTTATTATTTTTGGTAACTACTGCCATTGCCAAGCGGAGTTTTATGTCAACACAAAATAAAATCGTCGGTGATGGTGGATTTTATAATATTTCAGTTTAAACAACCTCTCTGAAGATGGCTCATGTGAGCCGAAAGCTTAGAAGAAAACCAATAAATAATTATCCAAATGTTGGAGAATTTTTGTCTTTATTTTCAACTGAAATTAAAGCAAAAATACAACGTTTAGAACAGCTCATGATTAAACATAATAGACATTCATTGTCTCTTATATTTAACAGCATATGTTTAGAAAATTACTTGCTGCCTTGATATGCTAATATATATATATACATATATATATATATATATATATATATATACACATACTAATTTTCACCCAGTAGAAAGCCCCAAAACCACCTGAGGTAGAGGGTATGACATATAGGCATAAGAGAAGGCAAGAAATACAATTTATATGGATATTTAGCAAATGTGTATGTGCGTGTATATATATATTGACATAGGCATGAATTTTTTCTTCCATATTCAAGTCTATAGACGTACATATCTACACCTAATATCTTCTGTACTATTGTCACTTATTAGTATTTTTAAAAATGGCTTATCTACTGTTCATTTTAATATTTTATGAGCTAGATTTTTGTTCTTGTTGTTTTCTACATTACATTTTAAGCTTGTTGTGTCTTGTCTGTTTTTGTTTGAATTTTATCCATAATTACTTGCCACTCCCTACTCTCACCTTTACTTCAATATAACCTGTTCACACATGTCACTGCCATGTTCATCAGATATTCTTTTTCTGCATTTAAAATTTGTTTTGGATTGGGAATGAAGACCTATGTGCTGTGTCCCTTAATGACATAGGCAATCATGGTCTTCCACGTCTCTCTATACCTAGTGGCTCTTAACACACTTTCTCCTGTTACCCCTTCTAAATCCCACTCTGCCATCCTTTTTGGCTCAATCCCATCAAGTATGTATGTTATGCATTAGTTTACCCTCTTTCTCTTTCTCTCTGTGACCTGTGAGTATCAGATTCTCAAGTCCTCCTTCCTCATTATGTCCCAGGAACTTCAGTTGTCTTTTCTTGATGTTAAGTATTAATTTCCTTTTTGTTTCCATCCTCTCCAAAACCTTATCATTGCTTACATGTTTGGTATGGTGAATATAGATGGACACACAGAAAATAATTGTGGGCAACATTTTGAAGATTACTTTAATTGTAGCATATGAAGGTGACTGAGATTACATAACACTTTAAATGTCATATTTAAAACAACAAGGATGAGGATACTAAATAATTTTTGGGAAATAAAACATTGATTTAATATGGAGAATAGCAAAGAGGATTCAGGTTTCATTGTTATTCTGCCTATATACAATGTATCAATCCATAGAAGAGACAAACCTTTTTAAGTTTGAAGACTGAAGATTCTTCTAGATAGCACCTCCACATTGTAGAAAAAATAATCGGAACATGCTGATGTTTGTTTGGAAAGTATTTTTGTTAAAAGTCAATAAAATGACCTTTTGTCACACTTACATGAGAATGTTGAATAAATGCTACAGACATGGAGCAGATTCACCATTGTTGAATTTTTGTTTTTCTCACCTGGAATAGTCTGTATTTATTAAAGCAGTTAATCATTGACCATTATATTTTTTGAATGTTGAAGAATTTTATCCTCTGCAGTCAGTGAGCAGTTCTGAGCTGGAAAGAACTGCTGTCAAAGAACCTGTTGAAAGAACTCGATTGCTTTACAAGAAGATTCAACCTACCAAATTCATATTTACCTCACTTCAGAAATCTGACAAAATCAAAAAGAAGGTACATTGATTAAATTTAATCTGAGAAAAAGAAATCATATTTTCATTATTGTATTATAGTGGAAAATAAAAAAATCAGTTTAACCGAAACTTAAAAAACTTGAGAATGAAAATGTAAGAATCAAAAGTAAATCCGATTTTCCTACCTCATAAAAATCAATGGATCTTTTTTAGTGTCTGAACACGAGTTAAAGAACTTTTCTTTCATTTGTATCTACCAATTGCATCTGTGTCTGGAACTGACTTTGAAGTATTTCTATTTTTCCATTTGTAATTCTGTCTTCAGGAAGAGACTTTTGTTTTATATCTTTAACTTGTCCACCTCCATGAATGAACCAACACCATTTCAATGCAAAAACAAAATCAGTAAAAATACCTTTCTGGAGGCTCACATGTTTATTTTGTTATAAAAATTTTTAGTTTCATTTAAAAAAAAAAAAAAGAAAAAGAAAAGAAAACCAAACCAATTCATATCTTTTACCAAATCACAAACATCAACTCCATCTGCAAATAAATCTTAGTCTATAACATTTTGCAGGTAAAATACTATTCTTAAGATTAGCCAATGCATGCAAGCTCACCTGAACAGGAGAGAAAAAAAATAGAAATTTTTCATCCATTTCTTTCAGACACAAAAATCAACTGTACACAATATAAAATAAGATGATGATATATTTTTCTTTTCTAGAATTTTTTTTTTTGCTTTATTTGATAACAAACAAAAAAAGTTGATTTTTAAACAGGAAAAATGTCTATGGAAGAAGCAATTTTCCTTTATGAAAATAAGAGAATTTGATTGAATATCTAAGATAACATATCTAGTAAAATATAAGATGAATTTTCTGCTGTTAAGAAATATTTGTTTACTGTATTGTTCAAGACAGTTTTTTTTTTTTTCACCAGAATCTATCTTACACCTTTATGAGTATACTATTCCCTGAATATTATTGCCATACTTGGTCTGGTGCTTATGATATGCATCTAGAAATCCTTGACATTTCACAGATTCTTCTTAAAGAAGAATCTGTTAAATTATTGATCCTTCAGTCACTTTCCTGCCATCTTAACATACATTCCCTGTGTCTTTTCTATAAATACATTTATGACAATTGTTCTAATGAGCTTTCCTTTTTGGTATGTTGACTTCATATATTTAAGCACAGTACTAGATTGACAAGTAGGTCTCATCATTTTACTATTAAAATTGTTAGATGTAACCATAAGTTATATTCTAATGGTTTCTTCTCTTGAACTTCTTGCGTGTGGAATACTCTTTCTATCTCTTGCTTTCCTGACAATTATGATCTTCAGAAATGTGAACACAATGTCAATCGTCATCTTCTGTTTCCATAAAACCTGTTCGTTTGTCGTTGTTCTTTTTCTTTACAATGTTTTCTCATTTTCTTTCATTCTCGGTAACCTGTTACATCTTAG
The DNA here is from genome assembly GCA_037127315.1 of Ascarosepion bandense. Lineage (NCBI taxonomy): Eukaryota > Metazoa > Mollusca > Cephalopoda > Sepiida > Sepiidae > Ascarosepion > Ascarosepion bandense. The sequence continues at coordinate 501,040 of JBBBDQ010000477.1, forward strand.
TAGCATTACTGTATTACTTGGGATAAAAGGATTAAAAAAAAATTAATTTACTAAATGATTACTCAGATTTCTATATATAAAGTGGTGCATATTTAACATTGACTGCTGCAGACAGAAATTTTCTCTTGATATTCTCAACTGTTTCATACATTTTATGTCCACATCCATCTAATGAGTGAATGAATATGGTATTTACTTTTATAGATTAATATATATATATACATAGGCACACACCCATCTACATTTATATATGAAATAAATATTCTGCAAGTTAGGAACAACATCAATGACAGGTGAAAAATTTAAATATTTTTTTTATATTAGCCCAGTGTGCTACCTTGTTAACCTTATTTCAGCCCAGATTAAATGATCAAGTTTGCAAAATACACATAAACAGAATGTAATGTTTATCAATTACATGAGGAGTTGCTGAAAAATTCTTGTTTTGATACCACTTTCCAATATCAGTATTTTGATACTTGGTCACTGAAATTGGTCCAAGAATTTCATAGAACCCCCCCCATCTCTCTCTCTCTCTCTCTCTCTCTCTCTCTCTCTCTTTCTCTCTCACCATTAATCTTACATTTTTCAACAGTGGAAATGGAGTATTGAAATATTTTTTTAAATAGAGAGATGCTCATGTGTATTCCAGTTAGGTGTGGCACATGAGAGCTTGAAATAAATACTTCTTTTTCAAAAACGAAACAAAATAAATTACTGGTCAAAACATGAGGAAAAATAATCATAAATAAAGATATAAACAACCTTGAAAATAGCTATGTTGTTAGGGGTTGCAGGTTTGAATCCTGCCGAATGACACACATATTCCTAACAAAATTTCTCAAAAATACTTAGGCCAGTAGAGTTATATATACAGTTTAATTAAAAACAAAATATCTACTCAAATATGAGTACTGATTAAAATTAATGTTCAAACAAACAAAATTAAATATGTTGGTTGTTAATTCCATTTCATTAATTTTTTGAACTCTCTGTAATAATATATATATATATATATATGAAAAAAGTAGTCTCTCAAGTTTTATTTTTCATTCTGAACTTATGACTTTTATGCTTCTTCATATCAGTGAGAGGAAAACTGGTTTGATGAAGTAATATTGTCAACCCAAGTAACAATGGTTGTAATTTTATCTTTAACATGTTTAGAGACAAACATTGACAAGTGATTGGATGAAATTTTGATTAGTAAAATAAGAGTACAATCTGTTTCAGACTTTTTCTATTATTAGTTTGTCACTATTTGTCATTAGCTGCCCAACCTTCTGGTTATTCAACATCCAGTTCACAATGATCAAATTCTACTGAACAGCTAATTGCATTAATGCTTAGATGGATGTAACACATGTTGTCAGTGAAAATGTCTCATGGTAATCAATGTGGCTGATTTGTGTATATTCCTTTGTGATGAAACATATATTGTTCCTTGCCATTTTTGTTAGATTTTTACCATAAAGATCCAGTGACTCCATTATACACAGTATTCTAACTTCATATATTCTTTTTTAGAAGGTTCATTTCATCTATCTTTTCTTCTTGCAAATTGATTGAATTAACAGAAGGAATGACTTTTTGATATACATTTAAAGTGTTGTCATACAGCTTATTTCTTCAGTATGTGTATAATTATTTTTTTTGAGATTTCTAGATGTTTCACTGATATACATCATTGGGTACTTTGTGCAATATATTTTGTATATTCCTGTCTCTGTCTTGTTGTTGCTATTTCATTTGATACAAACTTAACACTTTCTACAGCTTTTTATGGGTTCATGACTTAACCTACAATCTCATTCCAAAGTATCACACCACCTCTATCTTGTTAACTTCTCAAATTATGTGGTTTTTACCAATAGCCACCTACACTATGCTCTACCTGTTTGGTTCCAAGAAATTAACACAGCATTCATCAGAGAAAAGAAAGGTTAAAGAATTGGTCTACATTTATGTTATTACCCCCTTCTTTTCAGTTTCTTTGTGGATAGTTTTTAAAGAATGTCTAATGATTAGTCTGACATGTTTTCCCACTTGGTTTATACTTTTTGACACTTTCTCACTGCCACAGTGCTTAATAATTTTATAGCTTGACAAAGACAGATCTTTTAATAATTTGTTCCTTTATACATTTTATTGTTTATTTTTATTATCAAATGTACAAACATACCAACTGAATTCTTTGACCTTCGTGTTTTATTCACACCTTGTTAATTAATGTGGAAATAAATTTTGTCAGATATTGCAAATGTTTAAATATATTAATCTTTTAGTTAGATATGAAATTATCAATGCCTTACTCCATAATCCCATAAAAATTGTTTAAAACTGTTCTTATAATATTAAGTTTTGTTGACACTATAAAATAGATTATCAATGATTCATCTATGTCTGAATTCATAAAACATGAAATATAAAGGTCTATTTTAAGCAAAATTTCAGAATACATGCCGATATACCAAACTTATTAATTTCTTCTAATTATATATTGAAGGTGGGTATCAAGGAATGATTATACAATTTCCATTTTCAGAAGGAGAGGTATAACTCTTACCAGGCCAGATGAGGTTCATTATGCTACCCAATAGTTTCCAGATTCTTAGTGATTTGCCAGAGAGAAACTAATTGTCTTGAGATCTTAACCAAGCTAAAGTGAGGATTTTCATTGCTAGAGAGAAATATTTTGCACAAATGTGAAATCTGAAGAAAAAATAATGCATAATTATCTTCTTCTCTTAAGAAAATGTATGCAATAAATTTTTGGAACTGTTTATTATCTTAAACTAGTTCAGTGGTTAGTTAACAATTTAGTACTAAACTTTCTACAATTGTATTTCAAACAATTCTGTAAATATAAGTGTTTTTTGGTTAACCTTAAAATGCTTTTTCTATTTTGTAAGTTTCCTAATTACTTGTTCATATGTGAGGTAGATATGCTACTCGATATATCGTAACCATAAATTCTATACTAGGAGCTTCTTCTCTTACACTTTTTGCTTGTGGAACTCTCTTCCAGTGTCTTGCTTTCCAGTCAATTTGGATGATAAACATTTAAATGAAATGTCAATTGCTATTTTCTGTCTTCTTAATTCTTGCTATTTTATTATTTCTCTCTCCTTAATACTTTTTTTCTTATAAGCACTTTCTGAGCACTTTCCATGGAAGAGCAGATATATGTTCATTTTTAAGAATGTATTTCAAATAATAAAACTGTCTACTTTGAAATGATACATCCACAGAAAATCAGTTTACACTCACCTTCATATAAACTATGTAAATATGTAAATTACCTTGTAAATATGTAAATAAATTGCAGATTTAAATTTTGCATATAATTATTGTAAGTTTATTATATTAATTGTGATTTGCTAATTCCAAATGTTGCTGTTTATGTACAGAGAAAAAAAATATAATTCAAGTTATGACAAAAACAAAACAAAATTATGCAATATATACAAATATGTATTTTGAGTGATTGAAGTAAGCTAAGGAAAGAAATTAAATTTCATTAATTACATAAGAAACATGAGAGGTAAATTTAATAGTCATGTAAAAGATAAAAAATCAAAAATCAAATATTAACAAGTTTTAAATAACAAGAGAAAAAGTAAATAGGTGTATTTATTCAAAAAAATGTTTATAAAAAAGTGACTGCACTGAATTTTTCTTTTAAATATGCTGACAGTTTAAAATGAAAAGAAAATATATTTAGACAGGTGTTTGCTTAGATTATATAGACAGAAAAATACATTAGTGGCCAACCAGTTTAAAAGGAAAAATATTACAATACATTCCTACATTATTTACATTGTTTGAACTGTCGGCCCCATCTTTGTTGCCATATTCACAACATTTCAGTTGTTGTACACTCCAGCTTTCTTCAATAAAAATGAAGACAACAGTCCGAACAATGTAAATAGTGTAAATACTACCTCATCTCAGAAATATAGTCAAATACACACCTAATATAAATGCAATTAAATTATTGTTCTTTTGTGAAATAATATCTACATTTTGTAATATTTAATTTGTTTCTTGTTTTCTTCATTACAGAAAATGCACCAATTTGAAGAAAGGGTTATTCAATGGATTGTGTTAATTCTGTGCCTTACTGGTGGATTTCTATCGGATAATGGTGAGTATTGGATTTCTAAAAAGAAACATTATTAAGAACAACATTACTGTGTAACCTTCTGGGCTTGACAGGGCTGTATTCATTTCCAGTTTTCAAAATGAACTTTACATATACAAAGCATCCCTTCCCATCCAACTTCCATCAGTTATCATTCTTATGACATTCTGTATTTATATGCATAAACATACATACCAAAAGTAGTACCTCCTATTTATTTCCATGGAAACTACAACAGATACAGAGGAAACAATAATATGATTGAAGATAATGAGTTTTAAGTTAGAAAACGTTATTTTTCAACATATTTAGGGGTTCATTATTTTCTGAGTTGTCAGCTGTGCAGCGCCACATCCTGGAATGTGGATTGTTATAAACATTACTGGCCAAACTGTTGAAATACATTACCCACTTCCTTACTGTTAACTTTTCAATTTCAGTAAATATTTAGCAGGTACTGATGTATATCAATGGGTGAACATTTTTCCCATGTAAAAAAATGATATATTTCTACTTTCATTTCAGATGCCATTTTGTCAGGCTAATCTCTGTAACAAAGTAAAAAAAAGAAATGGATTATTAGTAGGAATGTTCAACCTCATGGCTTTATGACCAACATCCACCAAAATAATAAAATAGGAGGCATTACTTTCAGAGTGCCCTCCGATTGTGTGTGTGTATATATATATATATATAGTTCACAATATCTCAGTGGAAGACAGTAAACTACTGCTTCTGAAGGCATGAAATAACAAAAACATGCTCAGTACATTCAGGAGAAAATAGAGTAAAAATATACTCACTAAATTAGGAATAGACACCAAGCTACCCAGGTTGAAACCCAGATAGCTTGGTGTCTATTCCTAACTTAGTGAGTATATATATATTTATGTGAATTAATAAATATGCTTATGAGGGTAGACACATGTATATTATTACTATTCAGGTGTTAATAAAACGGTTCTCAATGTAGTATGGACAGAGCTATTTCATATACATTAAGAGACATACATATTCTCCTACATTGATGAATATGTATATTTATTATGTGTGTGTGTGTGTATTTTTAATGTGTAGAAACATATTACCATCACTTTTTTTTACATTGGATGCAGTTTGTCAGTGTTGTTGTTGTTAAGTGAGGCAACTTTGATTCACTATTTTGCATGGTATTTCTATGAGAAGAAAATATTTGTGCATGTGAAGGTACTTAGAAATTATTCTTTTACTTTCATCTGTATTTTCTACTCTATCAAAAGATCATGAAAGAAAGATGGCCTTTCAAAGGAACAAGCTACAAATGTCTGAATTGCTTCAAATGTGATCATATAAATGAAACTGAAAAATAGAAAAGAAAAGCAAATGAAACAATTTAACAAAATGTTGAATTTATTCTTTCTTGATTTTTGTTATTCAAAGAGGAAAAAACTAAGAAAGAAATGAATTAATGAGAATTTATTGGTCTTCTTTCCTTTAAAGTCATAAAATTAGGCAACGAAGAAACCAAACTTAAAATCACAAAGTGATTGTATTTGCTCATATTTTGTTTGAGTAAAACAAATTTTTTTTTATGGATATTTGTTTTAACAAAACCTGTGGTATGTATTATTTTGTGAAAATGTAAATTATATTAGAAGATAAATATGTAATTGGTAAAATAGAAGAATGTCTGAAAAGCTTACTGCTTATTTTTTAGTTGAAATGTTGATTTCAACTGAGATAATTTAAAATAATTTTTACTTTTTAATTTATTCAATCTCATTTTTAAAATAATGTGAAGAAATTGTTATTTTTCCAAGCATTTTCAGCCACTTCACTGGCCATTGACTGTTATGTTTCTGATGTTATTTTTTCCTCATGTTTTGACAGTAATGTAATTTATTTTGTGTTTTTGAAAAGAAGCATCAGTACATGAGGAAAAAATAAGAACATTGGGAACATAACACCCTTGAGAATGGCCAGTGAAGTGGCTGAAAATACTTGGAAAAATAATAATTATGAAAAATTTTACATTCCTTATTTCCAGCAAAAAGGAAACATGTACGAATACTGGAAAAATTAAATCAAAAATTAATAAAATCATCCTTGTCACTCATTTTCAACAAAACATGTTTACAAGAAAGTTTGCTGCCGAAATATACATTAATTAAATAATAAAGTCGAGTACAATAGTTTGAATAAATTGAAGTGTTTGAATTGAAGCATTAGATGTTTTTAATAAAAAGAATAAGTAAAAAAAATCTTCTTTGTAACAAAAAAAGGAATGCATCTATTTTAGACAAAGAAATTTTTTATGCCACATGGGTTAGAGTCATAACTTATAAACAGTAGAATTTTAAAAGAGTAAGTTTTGTAAATTTAACATGAAAAATCTGCTGAATCTTGTTTGACAACTAAAAGCAATTCAAAAAAGAAGACAGGAATATTTATGAATCTAATGTGTCTTCCTTTTCTTAGATTGTCTTAATGTCATTTTAAAGAAAATCATTTTGTACTCCTTTAGTTAAAAGTTAGTGTGAAATCTTGCACAGCTGCCAGAATTTATCCTGATCACCCCTACTTAAAGGTAACTTTCCAGAAAATACCCACAGGCAACTACTTGACTTGGTTCTTCATCCAATAAATGATTTCCTTTATTACTTATCATTTATTCAAAGGAGGCAATATCTAAGAAAGATATGAGTTGCATTAAAGGAAATTAAGTGGTGTTCTTTTAAAACTTGGGGTAATAAACTAACCAAAGTTAAAAGTTGAGCAAAAAATGTATCTTTGTTGTTTTTTATTGAAACATGTTGCAAGACTGAATAGTTCCCACCTGAGGAGGAAATTTCTGGACAAAAATAAATCATCAGTTATAAAAATAAATGATAATTGAAAACTGCTGTTTTGTAGATGTCAGCGAAATATTATGAAGAGACACAGATTTTTCAATAAATATTCCTTCCCACTTTACAAAGATTTTTTTCTGAGATTTCCCCGGTATTATGATAAGAAATTCTATACAAAACAAGGAACCCTTCATTTAGGAATTGTTGATGAAATCATGTCTGATTTACTGAATAATTTGATAAAAGATCTTTTGATAAATTGCTAGTGATTTGCATTTTTAGAAGAAATAAATGGTCATCCATGTTTAGAAGATTGACATTACAGAATTAAAATATTAATATTGTTTGTTTTTTTGGCAATAAAAAATTATGTGTCAAAAGGATAATTTTTTCCCCGGACAACACAACACAAATATTTTAACTAACATGATTCCTTTGGTAATTTTTGTTGTAAAAAGTGATGAATTTTAATAAAACACAAACATATGAAAGTGAATTTATATTCATTATTCTTTGAGAATTTACAACAAAAATATTAATAGCTTATTAGATTGTATGTTTACAAGAATAATTTTATATTTACAACTTTCTAATTTCATAAGATGGTAAATAATAAATATTGTATTGTAGATGTTTTACATATTTTGATAATTTTGTAAATTTTTTTAATTTTTGAATAAGATTTCTTTTTTAAATACATGTCTTTATAAAATGATAAATCTTCATAAAAAGTACATAATAAACATCAAATTGTACTTGATTCACTTACTTTTGTATAATCTTTTAAATAAACTGTGGTATCCTATGCAAATTAGTTGTATCTAAGTGCTGAGCTGATAACTGCTGGCACTCCATTACATCACACATAATGGTGTTCTATATATCGAGTACTGGAACTGTGAGATATTCCATACATAACATAAGCATTGCTTAGTGAATGAAGGTAGTGCAAAATAATAATGGTGTGAAAGGAAAAACCATTCTTTCAATGTGTAGGTATGAAGCCTAAAGAGTACTGATTTTTTTTTTTTAATCAGTTTGAAGGAACAAATACTTTAAAAAAATGATTAAAATAATAAAAATATTTATTGAACTCAATTTTTAATTTACAAGAGATTTTTCTGTCCATTTAGAAGAATTTATAATTTTTTAACATTTTATGAATTAATGTTAGCAGGCATGTTGGAATAATGGATAATGGTTCAGATTGAGGAATTAGAGAGCAGAGTTTGAATTCTATTCAAATTCATTACATTCACTTACGAGCTAATACCCTTGGGAAAGGTGTGAATATATCTGTTTTTCTTCCAACACCAGTTATGAAAAAGTAGCAAGACAGACCGGGTTCTATAGATTTGGGTGGCAACCTGTCTGGGAGAAGGAAACTCTGAATTCAGAACCATCATGAAAAGGATTAATAGCAGGACAGACTAGGTTCTATAGATTGGAACTGCAGAAAGAACTGGCAATCTACTGCAGGAAAATTTCCAAGCACTCTCTTCCAACATGCCCTGAGCCAGTATGGAAGATTAGGCTGAAAAAATAAACATAAGAATAAATATCTCATGTTGATGTGTAATCTGCAACATTGTGGTGTAAGAATGCTGATGAATTAATGTATTTACTATTTTATAAGATATTTCACAAGAGGTGGGAATTGAAACTGATTATCTACTAATAAACTAATAAATTTCCTTAATTGTCTATTTCAATCTTTTGTTGACAGATTCCTTGTCTTAATATGGGAAAATCTTTTTTTGAAAAACAAATAATATTTCTGCTCTTGTATATAAATACTTGTCACAAAATAAAATCCTTACATTTGCCTTAATAAAGTCCCTCAGAAAATGAAATGTGTTGGCTATGTTTACCTTTTGTCTTTATTCATGATAATATGTGCGTATTATATTTTTTATTTAAATGTATGTCTGCCAACAACCAAAGCCACTGATTTTGTTTGTCGCTAAGCACGAATACATACTGTCCTCATTCTCTCCTCATATAGACACCTTCAAATATAGAAACATATACACAAAAAGATCTGAAAGATTTTATTTATTATTGCTTTTAACAGTACTATTATCAATCATCCATGAGAATAATAATTATTTTCTCACAGTTTCATTCTCCTTCAGGTCTCCTCTGAGATTCTGTAAATGTCAACTCCTTATAGGAATAATAAGTAGTAAGAAATTCTGTAAATATTGATGAATGGTCATTTAGGTCTTTTGACATTTCATCAAAAGATGCTTGTATTATCACCCTTTCTGAAAACTAGTTCTCATCATGTGTAACATTTTCTTTATTATTTTGTAGGGTTTAGAAATTTACTTATATATTTGAATACATTAAAGTTCTTTTACTGGTAGTTGGTTTATAGATAAATAATTAACATAAGAATAAATATCTATTAGACTACAGTGTCAAGGGAAAATGAACAAACCTTGGTCTTGAGATGTGGTATTAACAAAGTTAATTTGTGCTTAAAAATACATTTACAAACATTTGAAGTTTCTAACTGGTACTTTATCATGGGTAAGGAGTGCTACTATAATGGATTGACAAGAAAGATCCCAGTCAGTTTATTAGAATTAATTGCTGTAACAGTGACCTGATGAACACGGTCATAACAAGATATATTCCAAGTGGTCAGTAGGCTTCTCTTTTATATGAGTTGGTTAACTGGATAGAAGAGAAAGATTAACTGAAGATTTTAAACTGGGATCAAAAGATAAGTTTGGCAAAGTACATGCTGATCGGCTATGAAATAAAGTGTCTTTATAAGGTTTTATAATTAGTCAAGGTAGAGAATGTTGTTAAAGTGAGTTATATTTTTTCTGCTGTATTAACTTGCTGGGTTGAAGTGAAAGCATTTCGGAGGTGAACAGGGAAAAGGGAAATAATTTTGGAAGTAGACAGTGAAAAGGAAAATATCTTTGATGTAGAGCAAAGGAAATTTCCAGTTTCTGTCTTTTCCTTATAAATCTGCCATTTGTTTGTGCACTGAATACTGTTTTCATATCTGGGTGCTCCTACTATTCATCTTGAGGTTTTCAACAAAATCAAAAGAAGGTCTGCAATATAATCAATCCTGACTTAGCAGCTCACCTTCAGTCACTTTCTCACTGCTGCGATGTGGCTTACCACTCTCTTTTCTACAAGTATTTTCATGACAACTGCTCTGATGAGCTTTTTTTATCTGGTTCATCAACCACATGTATTTACTTGTACTACTAGATTGACATCTATTTACTGTCAAAATTGTTAAATGTAATTGCCTCTTCTACACTAACAGTTTTTTTTCTTGCACACTCCAATAAAATATGGAACTCCCGACCATTTGTTTGCTTCCCTCATAGCTATAATCTCCAAAAGTTTAAATGCAACATCAGTTGCCATCTTCTATCTAGTTGATTCCCATCCATCTCTTATGTTCTCTTCAACATTCTCTGTAACTTGTTTTTTCTCTCACTGTAACCCTCTGCACACCAGTGGCAATCCTACCTTGCATGCAGTGAAATGATTATAAAACAAAAAAATTACTGGAGTTATTTTATCTTTATCTTGAAAACTAACTGCAATATTTAAATAATTTTGCAACTACATTGGTTATACTTTTCATATAAGTAATTCAGGATTTTGTTCTGTACACCTAAATCTATTGTCACATGTAAGAAAGTATTCCACTTTTTAAAGTAAAAAAATATCAAATGAAAGCTAACATGAAAAAAATAAAAATCAGTGTATTAGTATAGCAAAGAGATATTCCATTTTTATGACAGCAAAATGTATATGTGATACTGTGATATTTTGTTTTATATTTTAGAATAGATATTTGTTTGAAAGTGAAACTTAAAATTTTGTATCACATTTAAACATAGCCTGGTGTTGAACTCACAAATTTTTGGGTCAAGTCACAGGAACTAACCAACGTCTATATCCACTGGGCCATGTGTCCTTAAGGACAAAAACAACTGAATTTAGTTGTTCTGCATGGGGTTTGAGAGAGATATCAAGAGATCAAGTATTGAGAGCCACAAAGGATAGGGGCAACTGGAAGCCCATGATCACCTTTGTCCTAAAGGGACACAGCACATAAAGAAAATTTTCATTCTGTTCAAATGCTTGCTCAGGTAATTTCAACAGATATATTCACCAGAATGTCTCAAAAATATCTTGAAGTAAGAAAGTAAATTTATTCAGTAAAGCCACCATTGGCTTCAACCATGGCCTTCAGACAACTTTGGAATCTCCTGCAAATCTCTTGGACAGTCTCTTTGTTTAATTTAGGGAATGGTCTCTCCCACCCGACACATAATAATCAAGAGGTTTGCAGTCTAGTGAGTTAAGTGGCCAGATGTAAGGGATGATGCGGCTGTAGACAGTATATGACTGGGTTCTCCTAATTGTGTGGCATGAGTCCTGTTGCCAGACATAGGGTCTTCCAGAAGCCACCCTCTTGAACCTAGGTAGCACAACCTCTTCATGACACTTGATGTAGGCCTCCTTGTCAATTCTGAGGTCCTGTGCAGAAGACAAATTTCCATCACTAGTGATCACTTCAAAAACCATGATATTGAGTGTATATATCATCCAACTCTTTCCAAATCCTCTGCACTCTTCACATAAACACCCAAACACTTTGAAATGTTCATACTGGAGCCTTTGACGTGAATGCCAAACAGTAGAGTATGCCATTTGTAAATTTTTAGCAGGGCAAATTGTGTCATGATACTCTTTTTCTTGCAGATGGTGCCCAGCTGACATTATTATACTGATTAGTTGACAAAATTGAAAACAAACAATGCAAATATGCAAAATGAAAACTATATAATAGCAAAAGTTTACCCTTCACACACTGAATATATATATATATATATATATATATATATATATATATATATATACTAGCTGTATAGCCTGGCATTGCTCAGGTGTAATGAAAGTTTTAAACTAATCCATGGTCCTGGAGCTCAGATTCTTTAGACATTGGCATGAAAGACTAAAAAGCAACAGTTGTTTCCAGTCAAAGTGAATCCATAGATTGAAAGAAAAATGAATGGATGTAAGTCAAATTTGGATCCGGTATCAATGTCAAATACGTTTTCCGTTGCAAACTGAATTTTGAAGGCTAATTAAGTCCTCTGAGTAAATGGTATCATGACTGAGACTAAGAACTACAATTATACCTACTTAAAGCAAAACTCGAAGCAAAAACCAAATTAAAAGGGCTGAAAACCTGATTTTGATCAGTCCCAATAGGATATCAGGGTATCAATTTCGAATATCGGAGTTAAATAAGTCATCCAAAGATAAACTAACCTAAGTAAGTCCATGAAAACTTATTGTACCCATCAGGAGTAAAATTGGAGAAAATGAGCCATATTGATGGATGAATATCAATTTTTGATCAGATTCAATAAAATATCGGGGGTATTGATTTCCGATATCAGGGAAAAGGAGTCATCTGAGAAGATCTACTAATGTTTGAGACTAAAAACTATAATTTTACCAAGTTAGAGCAAATTCTGCAGCAAGAACCATGATAAAAGGGCTGAAATCCTGATCTTGATAAGACCTGATCAGATATCAGAGTATCCATCTCCAATATCGAGGGGAAATCAAAAAAAATAAGTAGCGCATAATCTGACCAGAAGCCTAAAGAATATTCATGTGAAGTTTGGTGAGAATCAGATAAAAATTGTGGATTTGTATAAAGCACATACAGACTGACAGACACACACACACACACACACACACACACACACACACACACACACACAAATATCTTGCCTTTTATATATATATAGCTGCATGACCTCATGAATTTCACTTGTCTTTTCTTATGCTCATACAAAAACAAACAGTAACTGTCTACTTTGTGTGATTCTTGGACCTTGTATTGAGTGACCATTAGTGTGGGTGTGTGTCTGTGTGGGTGTCTGTGTGTGTGTATATATATATATATATATATATATATAAAGTAAGCAGGCCTCTGTCACTCATGGTTGACCATGGATAGCATCTTAGTTGTTTGCTTGGCTGGAGCATTGATGTCTGTGACTGTAGAAGCTAATACGGGAGTGACAGTCTCTGTTGCAGAGGCTGCATTTATGCTTTGTTCCTGGTCTGTCGGAGCTGTCACTTTGCTTTCTGTGAACTTGCCTTTCTATGGCGGTTTGTATCAGCTGCTCCTCCCTTGATTTGAGTTGTTGGGCTAGGGTTCCTCTCCACCTGGACTGGTTGACTGCTACGCTCTCCCATGATTTCGTGTTGATGCCCACAGCCTTCATGTCACGTTTTATGATGTCACAATACCGCAGCTGTGGCAGCCCAGTGGGTCTTCTTTCAGAGGCCAGCTCTCTATAGAGGAGATCTTTTGGAATGCGACTGTCTGGCATATGGTGTTCATGGCCTAGCCAGAAGAGTCTGGGCTGTTTAAAGAGTGTGAATATGGTGGGCCGACCTGTGCAAGAAAAGACCTGTCTTGGGCACCTTGTCTTGCCATGAGATATCAATATGCGGTGGATACTTTTCACATGGAACGTGTTCAGGTACCTCTCTTTCCTTGCATATGTGGTCAATGTCTTACTGCCATATAGCAGTGTGCTGATGACACAGGCTTTGTATACTGCCATCTTTGTCTTCACTGTCAGCTTGGAGTTGGTCTGAACATGTGTTGTGAAGCATGCAAGGGTTGTGGCTGACTTCCCAATTCTCTTGTCAAGCTCTATGTCCAGAGAGAGATTGTCAATAATGGTAGAGCCATGGTAGGTAAACTGATAGACTGTATCCCGCTCATAGTCAGTGATGATGATGACTGGTACTGCTATGATACCTCGACCCGGAACGCTTGTTTTTTTAAGCTAATGGTCAGCCCAAAGTCTCTGCAGTTCTGAGAGAAATGATCCATCAGTAATTAAAGTTCACGCTGAGTGTGGGATGCTAATGCCATATCATCAGCAAACAACGTTTCTTATAATGACTTTGTGTACTTTGGTCCTGGCTCTGAGTTGGGCTAGATTGAAAAGTCTGCCATCTGATCTTGTATGCAGGTAAATCCCTTCCCATGATGTGCCAAATGAATACTTCAGAAGTAGTGCGAAGAAGATTCTGAAGAGTGGGAGCAAAGACACAACCCTGTTTGAGCCTGCTGCAGATGTTGAAGGGCTCCGAGGTGTTGCCAATGAGCTGCACAGTTCTCTACATATCATTATAGAAGGACTTGGGTGGGCAGCCAATCTTGGACAGAATTCCGAAAAGGCCTTACCTACTAATGCCTTGGTTAGATTGATGAAAGCAATGAACAGGGGTATCTGCTGTTCTTTGCAATTCTCCTAGAGCTGACAAATATATAAAATACATGTATGAAGACTTCTCTTAATTCTTACCTTACATGTAAGCTATTCTATAATTGTATAATTATTTTAGTTTTGTTCCCTGTTTTATATTTTAAAATTATTATTTTTTGGGAATTTATGCTTTAAATGCTGTTGCAGCAATAGAAAAACATAGAAAGACATAAAATCTTGCGCAAACTTTTTGTCATGAAATTAACACATTACTTGTGTATTTTATACTGTAATTCATTTGACAAAAAAGCTAAGAATTTACAGTGTCTGCTGAAAAATTCTCAGCCCAACGAAAGAAAAGAATTATAAAATGTTTTTCACATATTCTCTCAATATTTCACTGCACCTAGAACAGAGTTTAAGATTTTTAGCTAAGAAAGCCTTATTAAGCTCTAATATCAGTCCATTAATATATTATATATTTTTAATATTTGTCCTTCTCTATGGCAATCTCCTCACAGATGAAGAAGAGGCTTGAGACAACAGAAATATGAATTCTCTCGAAGGATACTGAAAATATGCTGAACTGAACATTTCAGTAACATAGAAGTTTTAATAATAATGGAAACAAAAAAGATGATTATATTTCATTTAAGAAAGAAATTAAAAAAACATAATTTGACTAAGTTGCATAGGGTTACTGAATGAGCGAGAATATGAGAAAAAAGAGATAATTAAGGAGAGAACATTAAAAGAACAGAAATTAAGAAGACAGAAAATAATGGCTGACATTGCATTAACATTTTTGAAGATCTACATTGACTGGAAAGCAAGAACCTGAATGAGGGTTTCACAATAGTGAAAATGTCTTGGACTCATAATGATTAAAAAAAGCTTGGAGAATTGTACACACCCAGGATATACTGAAGGCAAGAAGGAAACTGAAAAACTTAAAACTGGTATAAATGGATGGCAGAACAGGGGACGGAAGGGATGCTGAAAAGTAATTAGCTCAGTCATTTACAACAGGCCCATAAGTTAAGTCTGATTCCAAGATACTGCAATGAGCACCTTGTGAAGGTTGTTCTCACCTTTACTAGAAACATGATTTGCAAGGTAACCATTGTGTTACAGTAAGTGCTCCAAATCGTTTATCAAGTTTGAGCCAATAACTGAGATTCTGGACAAGAATAAATCTTCTAGTTGAAAACTCTGATATGCAGAGTTTAAAGTCTCGTCTGGTTATTGACCTTTCTGTGTATAGATGACCTTTAATTACCTTTGTTGTAAGTATCATAAGATATATTTGTAATCAATAATCTTCATACATTAATTTGGTGAATTTTGTTCTAAACTCAGATTAAACATATCATATTGCAACCATTTTTGTATGGTTCCGTTCTCCCTTTCTTTCTTCTATGCCTGGCAGGGTTAAAATAGGAGTTATTGCCAAACAACGAGTTGTTTTAGGAAAGAGAAATCTATAATTAGCCTTGTTTCCATTTTAGTCAACTAATTTCAGTCAAAGCACAAAACTTCCGATTTACAACAGTTCATTATTTAAAATCTTTTTGCCAATGTCTGTTTTTTGTTTTACAAATTAATCTTTGGTATTGATCAGTTGTGAATTGCTTTCCATTTTCAAATCAGATTTAAAAACAATTTAATTCATTTTTCTTTCTTTCCAATGAAAGAAAGAAAAATGAATTGTTTTTAAATCTGATTTTTTTTAACATTGCAAATTTTCTTTCTTCATTTTTTTTCTAAAACATTGCAAAATTATCCTTCCACTATTTCTTTTCATCTTACCTTTTACTCCACCAGAAAGAAATTCTATAGTAGTTCTCTTGTTGCTAGACTATTACCAACAACAGGTTATCACCAGATAAACTGCTTTAGTTGACTAACAAGATTTTTCTGAACCAAGTGTAAAATGAAAAAAAAAAAAAAATGATATATTTTTTCTTTTTGAAAGGACAAACCTTTTATATCACCCATGTAACCTGTTTGATGATACTCTTAATGATCAATATTTCTTCTTTCTCTAAAGTAGTGATAATAATAATAATGATAATAATGATAATGAAACAAGCATATCCTGCACAGTATTTCAATCCTTTGCTTTGAGATGGTTAAATGATTTCTTTAAGAATGGAAGTTTGTGAATTGATTTCATTTCGGACATGATCTTAATTTTTTAACAATATGTTTTTTATTTGTTTTGCATTTCTTTTACTTCTATTGTATCTGATATTTCTATCAGCCTATTAGCCATCTGCATGTTTTTGGTAAAGTACTAGAGGTTCTAATCAACTTCATATTGTTTAAGCAACTCACTTCACAGTATGAGATTGGCAACAAGGTCTCATCATTTTACAGTTGAATAGATGTAGCCATAAGTTTCTTTTCTTGCACTTCTCACCTCTTTCAGCTTCTTTGTTCTTCAAAAATTTAAAATTAAAGTCAATCATTACCTATTGTTTTCTTGATTCCTCCTCTTTTATTGTTCCCACTCCTTAATCATCCATTTTTCTTTCACACTTAGTTACTCCTTGTGTCTTAATTATTAAATCAAATTGCAAGTTTCAGTTTTCCATCTTCTCTTAATGTTGAATAAAATCCAGGTTGTTGATAAATTCAAATTTCTATTTGGGAAATCTTTCAAAAATCTAATGGTGATTATTTTATTAGACCTAACTGGTTACAGTATCATCTGCAAAACATGAGTTCTGAAGCTATTTGGTGTAAATTTGAGTCATGACTGAAGTTGCTACATTATTTTAAATTCCAGCACTGGTCAAAGTTAAACATTTATCTTATCTGAGATGGTGAAATATGTTATCAACCCTTAATGATTTTTGAACAGCCATGTTCTTAAATAGCCTTGTCAGACCATGGCTTTCATATGGATCTCAGATCCAGTGAAGATGGTAGATCTTGGTAAAGAGCATCTTTCTTCAAACATTGTGGAACTGGTGCTACAGAATCACAAAGAAAGACTGTACCAAATGACAGAAACTACTTTTTGATAACAGCAATGACTGAAATGCATATAACCTGTATGTCAAAGACAAAACAATGATATAATCAAGATGATGACATTCCAAACTGCTTCAGACACAAGGTTAAGAAAGAATCTCTGATCAGTACTGGAAAGAATTATAACAGCTACTGGATTCAACAAGGCATTTTCCAGAAAAATTGTTTTAAGAGAAAGATTTGATCTATTCTATCTGATAGCAGTACTAGCTGCTTAGTCAATAATGCCAAATATTTCCTTATACAGAAATGGCTAATGTTACTATTATCATTAATTATTTTATTTTTTATCTAAATAAACATCTCAATTTTAAAGCTCGTCTTTGATTAAAATGAGTGAAACCTTAACACTGAACAAGTTATGTTTCTGTTTTTCTTTTCTTATATTTTCTAACATTTTTGTTGAAATTCATGCAGCAATGAATAAGATTACCAAATGATTAGCAAGTGACTGAAACATATTCATTGTAGACAATACTAGAAGAACAATTATGTCATCAATAGTCTCGCCTTCCTTAGAGCTCTGTTTGCAAGCATGCCATAAATAGTTCTGAACATTTCCAAATCTAATTGACTTTCCTCTGATGAATTGATGCCAGATTAACTTGGTCTCCTGGGAAATTTTCTGGTCAAAATTAATGATAGTGCTTTGCTGGTGTTGGTGGGGTGTGTCGTTTTCTTTTCTCATTGAACTTGTCCCAGAAAACAGCCTTGAAATATGTATATGGTTATTAGATGTGGGTACTTTCACTGCACCATTTTCACTTTCATCACAATAGTAATTTAACATGACAGTGGCAAAGATGATTGACAATAAGACAGGATGTAATGTGGCTGAAATGCCTTTCCTTGGGGTGATATGTCTATTATATCAATGATCATCACCAGAATTTGAACTCTGCTCTGATTTGCTGCTACTTGAATTAATTTGGAATTTTTTTACTTGCTATACCAGAAAATATTTTACTTACAAACAAAAGGAACTGAGTTGTTCATTAGAATTAATCTAATATTTTTTCAGTAAAGATTTCGGTAAAAACCAAACAAGAACTGTACGATATTTCTTCTCCGTAACGATATTGCCAAATTCATATTTTAACCAAATTTGAGTCAATCAGTATCATCATTATATTTGGTTAGTGTATTTTTGTATTGCTGTGGTCACCACTCCTTTTAATCACACAATTGTGGTTCATGGTGACATTCAAGGAAAAAATACTGCAATGGTTTCCTGGTTCCTTTTACACCAGGGATTTTGAGGTTACCGCATCCCTCTTCTCAGAGGTATATTTGATATTGAAGTTAGCTTCTTCTAGTGTTTGACTAAAGAGGAAAGACTTACAAGGCAACAGATGGTTTTGAACTTAGTTTCTTTCTCCTAGACTGGTTGCCACCAAAGGCTATAGGATCCACTCTGTCCTGCTATTTACCTATAGCTGAGAGTTGAAAAGATGGATTCATGCATTTCCCAAGAATATTAGTATGTAAGTGAATGTAATGAACTCAACTGGAATTCAAACTCTTCTCTCCAACTCTGACCAAGCCACTAACCATAATTCTATTGTGCCAGTATTTGAGTAAAACAAAATGTTATAAATTCTATGTTTAAATCTGAATTAAAATACTGCAACATCTAAAACTAGTCCGAGTTTAATATGCTAGAACTGAATCTTAAACCAGAGATAGAAAAAATTATTTAATCTAGAGTACAGAGTTGCATCTCTTCACTTGTACTTGTTCTATAGCGTTTACATTTGGTTTGTATCCCTGTGAAAATAGGATCAAGGACTTCAAAGTTAAACCTGTGTCTGTCATACCTGATTAAAGTTACCTGAAAAAGAAAGGCAGAATCATATGATATTCAAAGTGCAAATCACAACTGAATTGCTACAAAACAGTTTATATTTTTAAAATAACTTGATAACTTAGTAGATATGTAAATGTGCTTAACATTTTCTTTTTTTTTTCTTTATTTCTCATTGCTCTTGCTTATAGATTTTCTGTTTCTCTTGAGAGGACAGAGAGTAATTTTTTTTTAATCCAATGTCAATGTAGACACTGACAAGTCATAACCCACATAAACTTTTTACCCAGTCTTGGATATTTTAAAAGCTATAAATTTGGTTTTAAATTAATTGAATTGCTAAGTATGTTTTTGTTCATTACTTGATGGAAAGACAATGAATAATGTGTTTTCAACAAAGACTATTGAATAAAGCTTTAAAAAGGATAAGAAAATTTAGACAAATGTAGCTTAATAAATTTGGTTCAGGTTTGATCACTATAGTCTTAGTGAGTTTGAATGTCTAATTGCTTGTGGCTATTTTGAAAACAAAAGTGATTGAAGAAGATTATTAGCCTTTTTCAATGAGAGCAGAACTTTCAGCTGGATATCAATGAATATTTCATAATAAATTAGTGTAATCAATAAAATGCTTAGTTTTTCATTATTGATATCTTCAGCACCATAGATTCACCTTAGAGATAGTGTCCTTGTTCTATAACAAAATCTAGTTACATTCACTGACATTTGCATTTATTAGTTTTTATTAAGATATTTTTATTTTGAGAATTAACCATTACTTTGCATCAAGTTGAGATAAACTTAGTAATAACCTTATGATAATAAAAGGTTAAACAATGAAAACTAAAATGTAATTCTATGTTCATTTTTATTGCAATATAAGCATATCATTTTTTAAATCTTGAAATACCTCTCTCCTGGTTCAAATCTGAAGGAGCAATTAGTTTTATTGAATAAATCAAGAAAACCTCCCCTGAATCATATGTAATAAGTGTGTAACCACACTGAATTATTTTTTTCAAAACTACCTAATTTTTTAATGTCTTCAAGTAGGTCCCACAATAGAGGTTTATAAACATACACACATCAGTAGTTAATACAATAAAATTTTGATTAAAATGTTTCTATTTCTGACTGATGCTTAACAATTGTACAATATAAAAATGAGTGCTGTGGTTGTGGAGTGTGTGGCCATATTAAATGTAAAATAAGTGACAGAATTGTCCAACAAAAAGAATTGACCAAGTTTGCAATAGCAAGAAAAGAACAGAACAGAAAAAAAATAATACAAAGCAAGCAAAAAATACACTCAAGGCAATTTAACATAAATAAGGCAAAGCCACATTAATATGGCAAAAATTTAACAAACTAAGAATTGGAGTTGACACACAAAAAGCAAGTTTGGACAAGTGAACATAGCATTCTGGCTTCAAGACAAGACAGACCGGGACTAAGTCAGATGAAACCAAGAACCAGATTATTTTATGGCTAGGAAAAAAATCCCAGCATGTGTTTGTGTGATTCTGCCTATAAATTGGGGAGGGGCAAGTGTTTTGCAGTCATTCTTAGAGATTGGAGCTGACACTGCTAAAATGTAACAAATTGAAGGAAAGAGAAATAGTAACAAAAATAAATGTTTTCTTTGTATTCATTATTTGTTAGTATTTTCCTATTAAAGACTGTCATTGAATTTTCTTTTAATCACATTTTTCTCAGTACATTTAATAATCTGATTTGGCAGTATAAACTGTAAAGATCAGATTATAAAAGTTTAAATTTTTATACAGATTCTTTTTTCAATAGATATGATCACCAGTACTGTATTCATTTATTTTTCTTTTCTTTTTTTTGTTGAAACCACAAAAAAATAGGATAGAGAAGAAAGAATCTCAAGTCCTTCATTAATATTTGTGTATGTGTGTGGTGGGGATGGGAGAGAGAAAGCAAGACAGAAACTCTTAAATCTTGGGCAATGAAATCAGAATTTGAAGTTAAACAAGGTTAAAAAGAGGCTTGATGTTGGTTGATTTCCTTATATAGAAAATTATCTTTTTTTAAGTGAGTGTGAACTCGTATGTATTACCAATCTTCAACAGACAGTAGGAAAATGATCTCTATAGCAGTGCATGATGGACAGTTTCCTCAGAGGGGAAGAAGAGACTTTAAGCAACAGAGATATAGTTCTCCAGAAAGATGCTGAGAATACCATGGACTGAACATGTGAGACAAAGTTCTAAAGACAATGGCAACAAAAGAACACTTATACTTAACACCAGGAAGAGAGAGTTGAAAATTTTAGAGCACATAATGAGGAAAGAGGCCTTGAAAAATTTGATACTCATAGGACATTGATAGTAATCAGGTCAGAGGGAAGCAATGCACAACCTGCCTAGTGAGCTTGAGGAAACAAATGGCAAAGCAGTGTTTGGGAGAGATTTCAAAAAGATAAAAATTATTAAGAGCTACAAATGATGGGAAACTGTGGAGAGCCATGCTTGACAACATCCTGAAGGAACATGGCACATATAAGAAGGATAAAAACAACAAAGGATATAATTAAAATTGTTGTTGTTTGTCATTTAGTGCTTTTTACACTCTAGGAAGTTTTTCACACCTTCTATGGTTATAACTTCTGAGGAAATAAATGTACTAATTATATATTTATTATATTGATTTAAGACAATCAATCTACAAGGAATTTCATCACCACACACATGACTCATCAGATCATTCTTAGAACCCTAACCTCTTAAAGTCTGGGTTGAAAGGCTATAGCTATACCACTATGGTATAGTAAGTTCGCTTGAATTGGTCTGTTATTCTTTTATTTAACTTTATTTTTTGTTTTTTTGGTTATTTTTTTTTTTTTTGTTACTAACTTAAGTACTTTGTGTAAATTATTTTGGCTTTCAAGGTTCATTTCAATATAAATGGTTTGTGGTTTTATTTATCTTATTTTTGTTAGCAATGCCGTCCTGTGAAAGAATTTTAAGGGTAGTTACTCTTTGACTATGGGTCATTCCCCTCCCCCCCACTTGGCTATTGGACACAAGCTTCGTGATCTCCCTTTCCCTTTCTCACTCTCTCTCTCTCTTTTACCCTGTTCTGGCCAACTTAACAGGCAGTTAACTCGCCTAGATTATGTGAAAAAAAGTTTTAAATTGTATTTTGATAACATTGACTTCCAAAATTTTTAAAGCAACTTTTCAGTTTGTTCTCTGCACATGGTAAGTTCGCTTGAATCGATCTGTTTTTCTTTTATTTTATTTAACTTTATTTTTTTGGTTTTTTGGTTATCTTTTTTTTTTTGTTACTAACTTAAGTACTTTGTGCAAATTATTTTGGCTTTCAAGGTTCGTTTTGACTTATACTAAGTTAAAACTTAGTAAATTTAAGTTACTTTTTTCTTTTTTTTTTTAATTGGAATAGATAGTACCTACTATTGCCCTGTCTCACACTCCACCCCCCTTCTTTTGAACAAGTGTAGAGGTGATTGCCTTGTTTCTTGTTTAGGAAGGGGTTCCCGGTTCATCTTCCTTCTTCAGTTTTAGTGTCAGTTCAGCTGGAAGCTCTTTGCAGTTACTGACTAGTAGTTAGGAGCCTGAACTCTTGCATAGCATCTTGAGAGGCTGCTCTGATCAACAGTTGAATAATACCAGGGTTCTTGTAGTGCCGTATCGTACATGGATGGGACTCCCTGCATGAACCTCCAGTGGGCAACCCCGAGGCCACATTATGTTGCAGGCTGAGCCAGTCTCCATCCTTCACATGCTGATTCTACTCTAGACCTCTCTTTAACTAAATCACTATGAAAAAAAGCAAACATAAGAGCAAAACTAAACCAGCTAGTCAGAAAACGCCCAAACCCATCTGCATCTCTTTCACAAACATACAAGGTATCTGCACTAACTTTCACAGTGTAGAATCATTCCTTCACACTAATCCACCTGATATCTTAGCCCTATGTGAAACTAACCTTGACCCTTCTATCCCTTCTTCTGAGTTTTACGTTCCTGGTTACCATCTCCTCTTCAGAAATGACTCCAATGTCTATATGCATGGGCTTGGTGTTTATGTCAGCAAACACCTCCCCCTAGCTAGGGTGACATCTCTTGAATCACTGGATCATTCTTTCATGTGCTTTTGTCTCTCACTTCTAAGCTTGATTAGCTATCTCTTCTTTCTCTACCACTCCCCCTCCTCCTCTGACTGTTCGGTACTTGACAGCATCTCTGACAATATCAACAAGGCCATTTCTTCCCATCCATCTGCCCATATATTTGTGTTTGGTGACTTTAATGCCCACTACACCAAGTGGCTGGAGAACTCTGTCACTGACCTTGCTGGTGTTCACACCATGAATTTTTCAGTCACCCAATCCCTTACGCAAGTGGTGGACTTCCCCACGCATTTCTCTAACAACCCTAATGGAAGGGACTCACTACTAGACCTCTGCTTCACTTCCATCCCAGACTCTTGCACTACCAGACAGCTCTGCCCTCTCAGAAACTCTGACCATGCCGTAGTTTCCATCAACACATTCATTATCAAGTTGCTGTTTCTAAGGTCAGTAGGTCAGCAAGTTGGTTTGTGGAATGTCTTAGAAAAGGTCAGTTAGTACTTTGAGAACAGGGCAGGAAGAAGGAGACGAACATAGTAGCTGCTCGGCATATGTCAAGGAAGAAATTAATTACACTCTTCTACTCTGTCTGTGCCTGTCTGTCTGGGTGCCTTTTGTCGCGGCTTTTATATTTTTCCTTCTGGCTCAAAACGCTGGTCGTTTCGCATTTCATCCTTGTATTTGGTTCCAGGCTTCTCATTGGCTGAAAAATAAAAATGGTAATTTGATATTTGATTAATTTTTATTTTTCAACCGGAACATCTGCGCGAATCCACTTATTCATTGGCTTTCTGGTCGGCATAAAGCCAACATCTAGTTTGCTCGCTTTTGCTCGGTTGGTGGTATCACCACAGAATGACAATACTGAATACATTGCTAAATCCGCTTCTATAAAAGTAGGTTCTCTGTGAAGGGCCCAGAAGTTTTTTCCATCTGAATCTTTCCTGCACATATATAAATCTACCATCTGCCTGTGTATTGAATACTGCTGCCACATGTGGTCAGGTGCCCTTGCTGTTCTCCTCGGAGTTCTTGACAGGATTCAACGGAGAGTCTATAATCTGATTGATACCAACTTGGCAGACCGCCTGCAGTCACTCTCTCACCGGCGTGATGTGGCTTCCCTGTGCCTCTTCTATAAATACTTTCACGGCTTCTGCTCCGATGAACTTAGATCACTGGTGCCCCCTAGGTACGAATTTGCACGAGATACTAGATTAGCAACTAGGTCCCACCCTTTTACAGTGAAATCGATAAAATGTAACCGCAATTTCTACTCCAACAGCTTCTTTTTTCGCACTTTCTGCCTGTGGAATTCCTTTCCGTATACTTGCTTCCCCAACAGCTACAATCTCCAGGAGTTTAAATGTAAGGTCAATAGACACCTCCTAACACACTAACTTGCATCTATTCTCTCAAACACTCTTCCCATCTGCCTAACCCTCATCCTCAGTATCCTTACCCATCTATCACCCTCCTTCTGACATTTCCTATATCTAACCACTCTCTCTTCACCTTCCCCTATGTAACCCCCTGCACAATAGTGGCAGTGGAATGCCTTACTTGGGGTGAAATAATTAAAAAAAAAAAATTCAGTAATCTTGAATTTTAAATAAAAAAACAAAAGTTATATTTTTTTGCAGAATGCCAAAAAGTATAAAGTAATCAAAAATAAAACAAAGGGTTCCAATAAAATATGTAGTCTATCTCTTTAATTCTGGTATAATATGTGCCCTACTTCAGTAAGAGTATATTTATAGATATAAATATTTGGCTTTTTATAGAAACTAATATTACATTGATTTAATTTCAAGAAATGCAGTTCTTTCATAAGCTCTGTATTTAATGATTAAAAATAAATATGAGCAATATAAACAAAACACAGGATCCTTCAACTGTTACCAGCACTTCTTTAACTACCTGTTTGTTACTAAACATAATAAAACAGCATCCTTAATTGAAGCAAGCATTTCTATAACTATCTGTTACCAGACAGTTATAATACTTCCTTATAATACACTTTTTAAAGTAAGCCACACACTATATCATTGACAGAATTTAATAGGCCATATTCAAAAAGTAGGCCAGATACTATACCAGTTACAGAATTTCACAGGTGATATTCAAAAGATAGAACGATATACCCCAGTGATTGACTTAAAAAGTTCAGGTTGAAATTTCTAGCATCTGAAGAAAGCCGAAGTGTAAAACCATCGAAACATCCTAAACATGGCAATAAATAAGAGGACAACTGTCTGAACAATGTAAATAAAGTAAATACTACCTCTTCTCAGAAGTACCGATAAATTTCTTATGTATGATGTCCAGATCTTTTAATTCAAACAAATGCTTCCCCAGTATGTTGCTTGCTCCAACAATGGTTCCTTTTTTTCTCTGTAGAATAGCATCTGTTTTAGGGTTCCTAATTTCAACAGCTAATTGTTGATGAGAGTATTAGTATGACAATCTGTTTTTTGCAGCTACTTTCAAAGTATAAATAGCACAGTGCAATTGATTTGTAATTAACTTACATACTTCTTCAGTTCTCTCTTCTAAAATTTCAATGTGCTCAATTCTGGTCATGCTGTTTATTTGCAGAAAAGTCAACTTCTAACATTAATACATTTTCTTTGTCAATTGAAATTTAACATATTTAAACATGTTTTAGAAGGTTTTAGAATTCAAAAAATAGAAGCTTCTAATTATTGGAACAAGATAATGATTCAAATAACATTACCTTGATCAACATGCACCTGATAAAGGCTGGAGAGCACAATGGCCAAAACGTTGTAATAACAACAACAAAGATGAGAACAATAGTCCAAATGTAAAACATATTTCAATAATTTCTGAAGATTTCACTGCTGTGTCCATTATTCTCAATGTCCAAGTCATTTTATTGTCTTAATCAATAACTCAAACATTAATAGTAAAACAATTGACTCCGACATATTTGCATGCATCCATTTTAATAAGGACTAAATGTCCCCTGAGACATTTTCTAAGTTCTTTCTGACATTTGGCCTCCGTTTTCTATAATCATTTCTTTCTTGCAGCATGAAAATGCTAATTGGAAAAAAACAAAAAACAAAAACAAGACTGAGTTGTTCACTGATATTTCAATGATTTGATTTTTAAACTTTCTTGACATCATTGTTATGGTAACATTGTCAGCTGTAAATAAACTTGGTAGTAGTGTTTGGCTAAGAGTAAATTTCTGATCTTTTTTTAGTCCTGAAGTAGATTGAAAGTTTTTTTTTTTGTTAACTTTATTCAAAGTTTCTAACATATTTTAAAATGAAAATGCTACAGGTGACTTTTTAAAATTTTGTGCTCTTTTAGTGTTTTTTTAATTTTTTATCAGAAACAATAGAACTATTTTTTCATTGTCTACTTTTTACAATAATCATCATCTATAATACATTGACTTGCACTGTTTCTCACCTGTTATTGTAGCTGGATAAAAACAATTGATTTCTATGGAGTGCCACTTTCACTAACAAATATAAAATGTGTTGTGAAACTTTCTAAAAACTTGAAATTAATTTTTTTTAATCTTTTCACCCCCAAGCAAGGTCATAAAGCCATTAAGACACACAGTGTTACTGAGAGTGAAGGAAACATAGAAAATATTTTGGAGTAGGAAGGACAATAAGAGAACAGGATTATAAAAAAAGACATTTAATGATTGATGGTACATTTAAATTTTTGGTGATTGTTGTTGACAGGAAAGCCAGAAGCTAGACGAGCATTCCACAGGCAAAGTGCAAAAGAAGAAAATGTTAGAATAGGACTTATGGTTACATCTAGCAATTTCAGCAGCAAAATTATGTGCTCCTACCTCCTAATCTAGTACTGCATTTAAATTGCTGAATTCAGAGTACAAAAGAAGAAGCTCATCAGAACAATCACCATAAAAATATAGAAGATGCACAGGGTAGTTATGTTATGGTGGTGGGAAAGTGACTGAAGCCAAGATGCCAGGTCATAATTAATAACATCACAAATTCTTCTTTGTATTTTATCAAGAATCTCTAGACACATATCACAAGCACCAGACCAGATGTGGCAATAATATTCAATAAATGGTACACACACACACACACACACACACACACACACACACACACACATGATTATAAAGGATTATAAAGGGTAAAATAGATTCTTGCAAGAAAATTGTTTAGCATGAAACAGTGAACAAACATTTCTAGCAGCAGACTTAGCAGTTAACTCAATATAATCAATTCAAATGATATCACTGGAAACATTAGACCAAGGAGATGCAATGATTCCCTCTTCTGGAGGTTAGCAGCAGCCATGCTGAGGGACAGGAATTGAATGTTCTCTAAATTGATTAAAAGAGAGCAGTTTGGTTTTGGGACTGTTAAAATTAACAAGCCATCTCTTGACTCAGTTAACAAATTGTACATCATTTTTAAAAAATGATATTATCAAACCTATTAAACTTACTATTAAGACAGAAATAAATAGTTGTGTCATTGGCAAAGATACCAAGTTAAGAACTAATGACACCATGAAGGCCATTGGTATACGAAAAATAAAACTGGAAAGCAACTTGTTAATCAAATTATTACTTGTAAAATAGGAAAAATTGATCATTGAAAAAAAAAAATTGAACATTATTGTAACATAATATATTTATATTACAATTTAAGTTTATTAGCAGTCAGAGTTAGTATATTTTTACTGACAGCATCTTGAATAAACAAAATATTGCTTTTGACTCCAAGTCTATGATGTTAGTCAGAATAAACACTAAAAAATAAATACCAAACATAACTGGATACCACTCTGTATTGCAACAGCTAACAATCTAATCATATTGGCCTTTACTCATGTAGTGAGTTCCATCCTCACTGGGTGTCCTATACTTGTATCTTTTGTCACGGTAAACTAAACTTAGTTTTCAAGGTACCCACCATAGCTTAGAAGCTAATCTCATAGATCAATTCACTAATGAATTAAGTACCTCCACTATTCTGGCCTTGTGCAAGATAAACTTATTCTGACACAAGCTTGTAATATGATGTGTCTTTATCAGGAAGAAGAATATTCAAGATGAATAACAGTGATAAATAAATCACAATTGAATTTTTACTCTTAATTAGTAAGTTTTCTATTTTTTTTTAATAATACAGTTTTTTGTAATACCAGAAATAAAAAAAATATGTCTAAAGAATTTAAATTTTGATAATTGACATTTTCTTTTTATCTAAGATTTGTTTAGCTTTGATTCTAAGAACTTAAAAACCAATAAAAGCATGAAGACACAAAAGAGCCAAAAACAAATTCTTTCTCTAATGGAGTGTACTTTCTTTTATCACAAAAACTCTTGTGAAATTGTCAAGTGTCAAAAACAAAACATTAAAACAAAACACTTTTTCAACATGATTTGTCTGTTCAGTATTCATAAAACTCTCACCTCTCTTATCAATCTCACTTTCTTTAATATCATTCAAGAAAGAATTCAGTTTCTGATTTTTTTATATAATCATTTCATCCCAAGCAAGGCAGAAATGTCACTGGTACACAGGAGGCTACAGTGAGAGAATAAAAAAAAACGTACAGGGGATGTTAAAGAAAAGATAAGAGATCAATGGGAATCAAGTCGAAAAAAGATGCCAATTGACATTGCATTTAAAGATCTAGAGATTGTAGCTATCAGGGAAGCAAGCAAATAGAAGTGAATTCCACAAATGGGAAGTGTGGGAAGAGAAACTGTTATAGTAGAAGAGGTTACATTTAGCTAGTTTGACAGTAAAAGAGTGGGACCTTAATGCAAATCTAGTAGCACAAATAAATACCTGTGGCCAAGGTACCAGGGATAAAAAAGCTCATCAGTGCAGTTGGCATGAAAATACTTGTAGAAAAGACAGAGGGAAGACACATCATGTTGGTGAGAAAATGTTACTATTTTATTTTAAACCAAATCTCTCTCTGTGTAATAGATATATCAATGCTACAGAATATTCTCTGACCTTTGTATACATTTTCATAGATGTGAAATTTATTACACATGAGTAAACATATTCATCTCTATCTTTGACAATTTATTTTCATTGATGTGGCTACAAAATCAGTAAAAAAAAGAAAATAGTTGTCAAGTAGATAAATTTAAATCATCCATGTAAAGATAGAAAGGATTTGTCTTTTTTGTTTTTCCTTTGAATCAAGTAAATTGTAAAAAATAAAAAATAAAACAGTGGAAGCTCTCACAATGGAAAAATATGAAAAGAGAATTTGGGAAAAGAAACAACTTAATAAAATAAAAGTATATACCCCCCCTACACACACACACACACACACACACACACACACACACACACACACACACACACACACACACACGCACACCCAGTCAAGGCAAAGCAACTTCATGATGTTCCTAGGATACCTTCATTGCCATCATAAACATTAGGATAAGTTCCTGTGCAATGATGATGTGATGTCTAGAGGAAGGACCTCTCATTTTGAAAGAAAAATTATTGATGAAGGTAGTAAAAAATCAAAGCCTATTTTCATTAAATATTACAAGGGTACATGTTAGTTTGTAACACATTCAAAACAGAGCATTATTATTAAACAAACAGCTAATGTCCCAAGCCTAAAACCAAGCATTTAGGAATCCTAATAATTTTAAACAGTATTTACAGTTTCACTAAATTTCCTACATAATATGTAATTGTTTATTATTGCTAAGATAAACACTTATGGACCAAAGATGTTCTGAAGTCAAGTACAAGATAGTGAAAAGTAAAAAAAAAAGAAGTGATTTTGGAATCTGTGATCTCTTGTAATTAGCTTATTCTTGTAAAATTCACAATATAAAATCCATGATTTTTAAAAATGCAGAAACTACAAAATTAGTTCTGTCTTGCTGTCCCAGCTCATGGCCATGATCATTAGTAATGATATCTTCAATGTCAACATAAAAGAATTGCAATTAAATAGCAGTTGCTCAGTTAATAAAAGCCAATTTGTCGACCAGCTAATTAATAATAGTTTACTTTTCCTACTTAAAATCATGACGTTTATTCCTTTAAAGAGATAAATAATGTTTTTACCTGTAGCTAGCATTTAAAAATTTAAATTTCATATAACTAGTTTTATGCAAGTTTTATTATGTGAAGAAAATTTTTTTTTGTATTTGTTTGTGTGATTCTGTTGTTAAGAGTAAGAAGATCGATTGTTGATTATTTTCATTAAAATGACTTGCGATCATGTTCTAGATTTTGCAGAATTTCATTTTGTAATAAACCTCATTGCTTTTGTACTTATTTGAAATATCATCAAGTGACATCACTTAATAAGTACATAAAATTTTTTACTTTTTTTTTCTACCAAAAGAATCTGTCGGTCATCACTGGAGAGTGACAATATTTTGGTTCTCCAAATCCTTGCTGACTTATGTAGAGTAAGTGGCCATGGTTGAATGTAAGTAGATGGCAGAAGTGCCCACCCAATAGAATTTGACAAAGTTTGCAATAAACAACAACTAGAAAAAGAAAAGAACTGGGAAAAAATAGCATAAAGCAAGCAAACAATATATGCAGGGCAAATTAACAGTAATAAGGCAAAATGTTCACTAACAAAGAATTCGGGGTGACACACAATAGCAAATTTGGATAAGGGAACGTAGGATGTGCATTGTGGTGCAGTGGATATTGACTCTGAGCAAGAAATTGGGGAGCTGAGTTTGAATTCAAGTTGAATTTCATGCATTCACTCACTTGCAAATACCCTTGGGAAAGGTATTAATCCCACTCTTCCTTCTAGTTATGGGTTAAATAAAAGGAACAGGACAGATTGGTTCTATAACCTTGGCTGGCAACCAGTCTACTGCAGAAAGTAATGTCTACCTACTGCAGGATAATCTTCTGCCCAGCATGTCTCTTTCGAGACATTATCACCCAAGCGTGTATCACATATGGCACTTAACTGACTGACTGACTGAACGTAGCATACTGATTTTATGGCAAGACAGATCAGGATTGAGTCAGATGAAACTAACAAATATCCTCTCTTAAAGGCAAGGAAGAAATCCCAGCATACATTTGTGTGCTTCTACCTATAAATTGTGAGAGGTTGTATATTTTGCAACTATTTCCATGACTGGATTGGAACCAACAATTTAGTTGTGTTTTCTGAAGAATTTACAATTTCTTTGTTCTTCCTCCAAATTTCTGAAGAAAATTTCAATTCTTTCTCTAGTTTCAATTTTCCCAGTTATTTTTCCAGGTGTCATCTGGGTTGTTTTAAGTACCTAATTTAGCCAACTTACAATCATCTCCTTTATATTTTCTTCAATTTTCCCTGTCCTCAAGCAAAGTTCTTTTTACAGTTTCTTTTACTTTATCAATTAAATGACAAACTCTACAATTTGACAAACTTTCTTCTCATTGTGTCAGATAGCTCCGGTCTCTTGCATCATCGTCACCATTTTATAAATCTTCATGTCATTAGTAACAAGTAGTTCGCAGGAGAGATTAAATGACAGAAAGTCTCTTCTCTTTTTTTTTAAATACCAGTTCCAATTTTTCCTGCTGTCTAAACCATTTTAGTTAATTCATACTGAATTTTCATTTCTGACAGATTTTTATAAAACAGACAAATTTTAACAAAAGCCAAACTGATGTAATATTATTTAATTATAATTTAACACCATCACTCATGAAGCAAGTGTTATATTATGCAAATGTTGAAAGTCTGAGGCTGTAGGATAGACTGTTTCAATGTATTCAGTACAGACAAAATAAGTTCAGTATTTTCTTGGATTTCATTAAACAAATGTCTATCTTCTTTTATTAATTTAATTATGATGTATGACTAAAATTGTCAGTCTGATGATTAACTGAAACTCATTTAAGTTGTTTCTCTCTTGCTTTTACTTTATCTTTACTTTTAAATTCTTCAGATTAATATTGATATTTTTCAATGCTAAAAACAGTTTCTTCTTTATGACTCATCAATGTGGATGAATAGATGAAGAAGGAATATTCCATATTTTTGAAAATCCATGCAATATTTCTTTCTTGCCAATATTGAAGCAGCCTAATAAGTTCAGTTAGTTTTCTTTATACCTTTTTTCATTAATTTTCTTATTTCATCATTCACTTCTATTTTTACTTCTGCTCTTTGTTATTTTTCCATTTTCATCCTTTTTTATTTTTCATTCTGTTTTTTATTTCCTTTCCTTCCACTCATTTTTTATTTTTCCCTCTATTCTTTTTTTTCTTCTGTTCTTGTTATTGTTCTTTCTATTCCTTTTTTATTTTTACTTTTATTTTTTATTTTTTCCTTCTATTTATTTATTTTTTTCTGATTTCTACTTTTTTTTACCAGCTCTCTTTTTTCCTTCTGTTCTTTTTCCTTCTTCTGTGCTTTTTATTCATTCTGTGTGTTTTCTTTCTTTCATTTTTTGTTTTTTAATTTTTTTTACATCTGTTCCTTTATTCCTTCTGCTTTTTTACTTCTAATTTTCATTCTTCTGTTTTGTTCTTCTGCTCTTTTATATCTTCTGTTCTTCTTTTCCTTTTGCTGTTTTTTCCTTCAGTTTTTTTATTCTTTCTGCTTTTTCATTCTTCTCTTTTGTCCTTCTGCTCTTTTGTATTTTTGCTCTTTTTTTTTTTTTGCTCTTTTATCTGTCAGTCTTTTCTTTTTCCTTTCATTTATAACGATTTCTGCATTTTAAATTGTTAAATATCTTTTACATTATAGTTTTAACCATTACTTGTTCATATTTCACAATTCAAAGGATTAAGAGTCCCAGAATTAATAGACAAATGAACCAAGTGAATAAAAGAAGAGGAAGAAAGAATCAACCATATGACCACAACAATCAATAGGAGAAATTGGTTGTTTATATATATTTTTTAAATATTTATTTTTTCAATATTATGCTGTACATTTTATGTATATTTATTTTTCTATCTTTAATCCAAATTTGCCAATGTTAAATCTAGTGAATTAATAAAATTGAGTTTAATTTGGCATAAGGTCAACTGGTGGTAAATGGGTTTTAAGAAGATTGTGTTGCATCAATCTTCCAAGTAGAGAAAACCTTTCTTGAAGACAAATATTTAAAACACTGACCTTGAACATTGATTGCTAGTATCAGTGGGGAATATGTTAGAAACTGATCCTTCAAATGTACCAATTTTCAATACTTATTAAGTTTATCTTGATCTGGCACAAGATATCTCACAAAGATAGGATTTACAAGTTGTAATTCTCTTCTACACTAGCTTAACCATTACATTATAGCAATGCACTCATATTTTCTCACCATTTTATATTTTTGCATCTGTTCCCACTTTCTTAAAATGTCTACCATCATCATCATCATATTGTCTGATGACTGAATGTGGTTGTAGAGTTGTGCACAGCTGAGCACCTGGCCAGTTTCCTCTACATATTTGGTTTGAAAGCTGGAGAAGTTCATTTACATGTAGTGCTTCTTGGACAAGTAGACCTGATGGAGTGTCCACCTCTCTCTATGTCAAACTCTAGCCAATGTCCTCAAATTTAAGCCTTGCCACAGTCATGATCACATGGCTGTTCATTCTATCAAAGAAACCTAACCTTGCTATTGACTTGATTCTAGGATGCCAATGAGTATGTGGCCAAGTGGTTAGAACATTGTTCTTTCTGACCATGAAGCTTGGGTGTGAATTTCATCATGGTTGATTTGTCAAGAAAGTGACCTTGTTATTATTGGTTGGAGGAGGTGATCCCAGCATGCAGCATCTTTGGGAAGTGCCTGAAAACCATAATATGGGTGTGAGCAAAATAGAGCAGACAGAAGCTTTTCTATCTGGGAGCCATTGTTGGTTAGAAGAAGTTTTGAGCCTTAGTTGGCAATCTTTCTTGAGATGGTGTCTTGTATATAAAACACAATATAGGGATGGAGATCCATGTCTGTATCAGGTGTCAAAAGAAGACATCCACTCATAGCAGCAATATCTGAGTACAGCAATGCTTGATTGTATTGTGTCGGGTGGGATTGTTGATAGATTTTCAACCAACTGTTGGTTGATCAAAGGATGATAATGAGGAAGCCCTCTACCCAGTGATGCTGTATTGTCACTCTACTGGCTGGATGCATAGCTATAGAGCCCAATGTCTATCCTAATGTGTTTTTGAAACTTTAAGTCTTGAATTTTGCCTTTGATTTACTTTTCATTTTTCATCCTAATTCACTTTATAATTAAAAGATTACTTTATTTTAAAAATCTCTTGTCTTTTTCACATTCACATGATTTTTCTATTTAACTTCTTCCATTTTCAGTGTTCCTTTTAAATTTCTCAATTTAATTTTTAATTCTATTTTGTTTGTTCCTTTCTTACTTCTTTGTTCTGTCTTTCAGTTGCATCAAACTGCTCCCCACAATTTTATCATATATAAAAACTGTTTAAATCTTCTAAAACCTTTTTCTTTTTGATCAAGTTCCAACAATTTTCCAATTCACAAACCTGGTAAATATGGGCAATTTTCAAAATAAAATTATGCACATCGTGTGTTGTCACAGGTTCTTTTATACATTTTATATATGTCTTAATTTTATCTTAGACTTTTATTTAGTCATTCCAGAAACCAACTGCTATAAATCTAAACCCTAAATTAATTCACGTTGAGTGTCGATTACAATTTCTCAAGAAAAATCAAGACATACACAAGTGCATTTGTGTTTGAACATGGCTTTTAGGAAAAGTAACAAAATCAATAAACTTTTTGTATTTCTTAACAGATATTAAAATATTGGATTTTCTAAAACAAGTTGTGTTTGTATAAAGAATATGAAAAACTGTTAAGCATTTCTGATTCTATAATATTAAATAGGTTATATTTGTCACAAGTTTAATCTATAAAATTATCTACTTTTATTACAGGCTAATGAATCTGTTAGACATTCTCCAATGAACAATCTACAATTAAATATCCAAATTTATTTTTTACCAAATGCAAGGCCCAAGAGCCATTATAGGTCATGGATTACTGAATGAGGTTGTTGTATAAGAAGAGGAAGTAAGAAAAGAAGATCATGAGGACATGTAGAAAAATGACGGTTGTCCTGAAACTTTTAGAAATTAAAATCATAGTGATAGATGCAGCATTTACTTGGGTGTCGGTTCCACAAAACAGAGACTCTTGAGAAGAAGCAGTTCAAATGAATCTTCCTTCTTAATATGAAGGAAATGAGAATGATTAATCCCAGTGTATGTGGCACAGTGGATCTCAGCTGTGAAGGACTGAAGTATTGGAAATAATATATGAATCTCATCTGAATGTTTACCATAAAAATAGCAATAGAGTAGCAAGAGACTTACAACATTTATATCTATGGGAATGGGATTGTAGGGAAGTAAATAATTTGTCACTCACTCAGCTACATAATTTTCAACTCTATCAAAGCTAGAAATTTAGGACTGAATAGATGAGATAGAGAAGCAGTAAAATGCATATTTACTTTCACTTTTTCTTTCAATGACCATTTTGTCTATTTTTATATAAATTTTAATAGTGTGTTGTTATAACTTATGATTTCCTCTTTAGACTGTCAGTAGTTGATCTGTTTCTTTTTCTTGTAATTATTCCACTATATAATTTAGAAATCATTCAGAATGCACTAGTAGATTTAGATACTATTTCTCAAATATGATTTCTAAAGAGTTTAAATTGGCTTAAGATCTATGATTTGTCTTTAAAATGAAAACATAGAATTTTCTGTGAATTGCATTATGATTTTATGTTATCTCTTCTTTTATGAGTATTGTCTGACAACAATATATGTCACAATAACACAATTAAAATAATTATTAGTTGGAATTATGTTTTGTTTTTAAAACAGAAAAAAATAAAAATGAATTCCAGCTTGTGTTCATTATTGTGAAACACTTTTACAATATAGATATGGCCATGATCACTTTTGAAATTTTGTTATTAAGCACACACATGCATTTGTATTTGGGCATTGCTTTTAAGAAATGTAACAAAATCAATAAACTTTTTGTATTCTTTAATAGATATTAAATGTTTTTATTAAAATACACGTTGTTTAAAAATTCTATAATTTCTAGTTTTAAAGATAATGGCTGATCTATTAACATATTAATGCACAAATCTTGTTGCCTATAATTTTAAAGAATTTCTTGAAATCTTTTACTACTTTCTTCTATTCATTTCATTAACTTAGACCAGGAAAAGCAGAAAAGATGAAGGCATTACTTTGAACAAAACACTTTCAGTCCTATTCCACATTATTTTTTTTTATCTCATGATAAATCACAAAAATATAACCCCAAAACCTGGTTAAATATTTAGATAAAGTAAAATAATAACTGAGTATGTCTTTGAGATTTTATGATTTTTTTACAAATTGTTTTGGGAAATGATTTTGGCAAGAGGAAGACATTGATGATTAAAACCATATTTGCTTCATGGTAGTCATATTCCTAATTTTAGGATTAACTTTGCTGGCTATAAAATTATGGAAATGACAGATGGTAGGGAAATTGAATAAATAGTATTTTGTTGATATAATCTGTAAAGGATATGTATCAGAGGTATGGTGGCAAGATGCTACAGATGCAGAGATTTTTTATTTATTTATTTTTATCAATAATCATCTTTTTTTCTTATCAATACTCATCTTTTTATAAATACCCATCTTTTTCCTACCAGTTCCCAACTTTTTCCAATACTCACCTTTTTTCTATCAATACCCATCTTCTTCCAAGAAACAATCATTTTGTTTTTCACTTCTTGAAGATTGAGTAGATTTGTTAACTGTTTAAAAAAAGGTAAAAAGATGACAATTAAAACTTGAATTACTGCCTGCCAAGCTATACTTACATTTGGTGACACTTCTGTCTGCCTGTATATATAACTCATAGCTAATGGGAAAATATATGGATTTATGGTAGTTATGAGGTTATCAGTTATGGATAACTTGTTTATTTTATGACAACATCTATTCCTACTATATATTGGTATGTTTGGTTTGGGTGTATATTAGCCTTGTGTAATGGTTTAAAAGAAAATCTACAGTGTGTTGATGAATGCAATATAAATCTTCATATAACACAGAAGGACAAGGTGAAAATCAAAGTTTCAAATGTAAAAGATATAAAAAGAAACAGTTCATGAGTAAGTAAATGTCTGCCTTTATGTAACTAAATGTAGTATCCACTGCTTGACAATGTGGTGAAGGAAGGTAGGTTTGTTTTTAATTTAGCAAGGATGATTTAGCTGTCTAAGGTCACTAGCTAGTCATACAAATGTTGTATTTCCTCCCTGGATATGCTATGATGACTACAACATCACAGAGAAAGGACAACATTTATTTATTAGTTCTAGTTTCTGGTTTCAAAATGTGTGCTCTGCTTCTCATTGGGTTGCAGCCATATATTCTTGTATTGGTTGGTTGAAATATCTATTTTTACAGATGGTAAAATTTTGGTCTCCTTGTTACCTCTGCTTTAAGGTAGAGGCATTGTTTTTTGGTCATGTTTGTTTGTCTGTCTGTCTGTCTGCGCTGTCTGTGGTCAAGATATCTCAAGACCCACTTGATAAATTCAGATGAAACTTTCAGGGATGAGTGGCCTCATGACTGGTATGAACTAATTATATTTTGGGTTTGATCTGGTACAGGATAAAATTTCTGTTTTTTTTTTAACTCATAATTTTTTGTATGCTCTACATGACAAATACTGAATTACCTCCCTTAGATTGATTTATATCCTT
Source organism: Ascarosepion bandense (assembly GCA_037127315.1). Classification (NCBI taxonomy): domain Eukaryota; kingdom Metazoa; phylum Mollusca; class Cephalopoda; order Sepiida; family Sepiidae; genus Ascarosepion; species Ascarosepion bandense. The sequence continues at coordinate 539,034 of JBBBDQ010000477.1, forward strand.
AAATTTTCTGAATGCACTATTTTTTCAGTAAATTGTTATTATTTATATTAATTATCCAAAAGAAAAAAAGAGCAGTCAAGTTCATTGCAGTTATTCTCATTTTAATAATTATCTTTTGTTAATCATTAAGATGATGTCGATATTTCCTTGTTGGAGGTTTTTAGTCTTTGACTGCATTTGTTATTATTTATTTTCTTTTATTTATTTCATGATTACCACAGATTCATGCTTTTTCCAAAAGTACTTTTCATTCTGCGAGTATATTTGTTATACAACCTGCACATTCAATGTGCACCAGTTTTCTGTTTTCTCTTCTTTTGAAAATCTTTCAACATTATAAGAAAATCAGCAGTCTGTCTGTTCAGTTTTAATGGTTAAGCTGCCACACCCTTATGTGTCAAAAACAAGATGAGTTCATTATATCATATAATGATATAGAGATATGACATGATATCATATAATTATATAGATATAATATGACAGGATATCCAATATTTAAGTATGTGGCATGATATCTATGATTACATGGTGTGATGATTAAATTGTCACCATTTTATATTTTCCATTTTTTATTTTTTATTTGTACATGCACATTGTTTTCATTTTGTTGACAGCATAGTATAGTAGAGTCAGTTGGGCACTGTCTGTGGGGAAAAAGAGCCCCGTTATTCAATTCACACAAGAAAATTGGAAATGACCTGCTGTACTGGTTGGCATTCAAGCTGGAAACTCCAATACGAACATTTCAGAGTTTTTGGGTGTCAATCTGCAGACAGTGCAGAGGATTCATAAAGACTTGGATGATGGTGATCATGAAAGTGTGTTGAGTGATCATTAGTTATGGCAAAGTTATGCTGCTATTCACCTTTCCACAGAGATTCAAACTTATTATAGAGGTCTATATCAAAAGTTGTGAGGAGGTAGTGCTACCCTGGGTCAAGAGGGTGGCTACTCAAGACCCTATGTCTAGCAACAGGACTCTTCACAATGCCACACAAGCAGGAGAAACCCGTCATGGCTGTCAGACAATTTCTGTGATCACACCACGGCTTACTTCCCAGGAACTTCCCAGGAAGCAATCTCCTTGATTATTATGTGTGGAGTGCAGTTGGATGAGAGACTAACAAAATGCCTTGTAATATCAAAGATGACTTGAAGGCAAGGATTATGGCAGCATTCACCTACTTAAACAAGGAAACTGTCCAGAAGAGTTGCAGGAGATTGTAAAGTTCTCTGGAGGCCGTGGTTGAAGCCAATTTCATTGAATAAATTTACTCTTTAGTATTTCAAGATATTTTTTGTGTAATTCTGATAAATATATCTGTTAAAATAAGATGCTATTTTCATTTTTGCATAATTTAGACATCATATTTCCCATCACATGCTGTATGTAGATGTGATGTGATGCATATAATTTTATATGACCTGATATGAATTTATTGCTTTTATAATTATATAGATAATTATATGACTATATTGCCTTTCTGTCTGACTGTGTGATACAGTTTCAGTCTTTGATTAAATAACTTAGTAATACTTATAATTCCCTGAATTTAGTAAAAACTTGAACTATCATGAATCTGTTTATTATTTCATTTTTTTCTTCTAAACTTTTTCTGCTTGAATTTAATATAGAATATAGAATTAAAACCAGTTATTGATATTGGTCAGATGAAGTCTGGGATTGGCATGAATCCAAAAGACGGGTGCCTTTTTACTGCTCATAGATTTCAACATTTCTTTGCCTGTTGAGATCTCCATACATTTCTGATTTATCATTTGGCAAATATTCAAAATCTAACAAATAAATTTCCAGTCACTGTGTTTTCCATTTATAGTTAGATATGTATATAACTATAAATGGAAAAACAATTGTCAGAAATATTTTATTTTACCAGTTTAAAAATTAATTGTATTTCATAGATGGGGGATGTATACAAATAATTTAAGAGGTAAATATACAAGGAAGGTATCCTATTTCATTTTTATTCACATGAATACTGATGATTATTTTTCAATACTTTATTAGTAATTTTACATACTTTCTAGTTGAAAAGACCATATTTAAAATTAAATAGTTTCAAATAAAAAAATGTCCAAATACTTAAAAATAAAAGAAACCCCTTACACATGTAGATATGTAGTATTTATATATGTTTGCATACATTATATGTTGGTATGTAAGTAAAAGTGCTTAAAATATGGTAGTTGAATGTTTCTTACAAGTGCAGATAGTCAGTTCAAGCCCAGATAACAGCTTAGATATTAAATTCTGTCTCACTGGAAAGATTGCTATAACACAATCTTATTCCCTCATTGACTCTTTGCTATTCTTTGATATCTCTTGTACACTGTTTTTCTCTCTCTGCACACCAGCGGTAGTCCTGCCTTGCCTTTTGTGAAATTATTATAAAAAAAAACAAAAAAAAAAAAAAACTTTTAAATGAAAGAGGGACTTGAGTCATTAGAAATGTTGTTGAGAATATCATAGTCTGAACACATGATCAACAACAAACAAAAACCACACATACATAGTATCAGAAAAAGATAGTTATAATTTCTAGGAATGAGGGCTTGGAAAATTTGATACTCACAACACATATTGAAGGCCAGAGTAACAGAAGAAAGCAACACATAACCTACTTAACAATCTTGTTTAAATGGATGGTAGAACAGGGGGTTAGTAGATATAGAAAAAAAAAAGAAACTTTACTAAGAGCTACCAAGGACAGGAAGATGTAGAGAGCTATGATCGCCCACACTCTGAATGGACATGGCACATAGAACATAGAACATTCCTCTTTCAAAAAAAAAAGGGCACACACACCTTATCTATTTCATATAAACAAAATGAATAACAAAGTAATTACAAGTAAGCACACACACACACACACACAGACACACACACACACACACACAGACACACACACACAGAGACACACACACACACACAGACACACACACACACACACAGACACACACACACAGACACACACACACACACACACACACACAGACACATATATGGTGAGTTGGATGAATTGTTATCTAAATTATTCAAAAATAGAACATAACACAGACATCTCATTTTAGCAGATATATTTACCAAATTTATACAAAAATATCTTGAAATATTAAAAAGTAAATTTATTCAACAAAATCACCATTGGTTTCAACCACGGCTTTCAAACGACTTCAGAATCTCCTGCAACTCTTCTGTATGGTTTCCTTGCCTAAGTTGGTAAATGCTGTCATAATCATTGCCTTCAGTTCATCTTTGGTTTTACAAGGAGTTTTGTTGGTCTCACGTTTAACTGCACCCCACATATAATAATCAAGAAGATTGCTCACTGGGGAGTTAGGTTGTTAGATGTAAGGGGTGATGAGGTGGCAGAAATTTTCTGACAGCCATCACTGGGTTTGTTTGCTTGTGTGGCATAGTACAAAGTCCTGTTGCCAGACATAGTGTCTTCAAGCAACCACTTTCAGCACATTGTAGGCCTTTGAGTATAAGGCTCTGTGAGAAAATCAATGGAAGGCATAATGTCACCGTCACTAGTGATTACTCCGAACACCTTCGTAATCACCATTAAACTCCTCCAACTCTTAATGAATTCTCTGCACTATCCTCAGATTAACATCCAGACACTTTGATATGTTTGCATTTGAATAGTACAGCATACTGTTTTTAAATTTCTGGCAGCATCAATTGCATCATGGTACTCTTTTTCTGACAGATGATGTGCACATATAGTTAATAAAATTAATAATTTAAACATTGATTTATATCATTACAAGAAGAAATAATTCTATTTTTTTACAAAAGTATTCAAAGACATTTTAAAAATATTTTTTCTCCTTGGTTATTTATGTTTCATCCTATTTACAATAATGTGTTTTTCTTATGACATTGGGATTAGCTTAACTTATTAGTTTAACAGAAACAGTTTTAGTTGTTCACCATCTCCATTAAAATTTCCATCTTTTTACATTTTCTTTTTCATTTCAGAAAATCAAGATTTTGAATAAAAAAAAAGATTCTGTTTGTTGTTTTTAAATAAATCTTGATAACAAATAAAAAGCTTTTGACATTACAGAAAAATCTATCAAAAGCTTAAAAAATGATAGGTTGACAGAAAAAGATGCCAAGAACAAATTCGATCATTTTGCAGTAATTCAAGATCACGAGTCTTTAGTTACATATATAATTTTTCTTATGCTAAAATCTCTTCTGATAATTTGTACACAACAAAGATTTCTTGTGGTTCATTATTATTATTAGTAGTAGTAATAGTAGTACAAATTTAAATTAGTATTTACTTTCATCATAATCTTCCCATTGTCTTTATTCTCAACTTCATGTACATCACCACTCTACAAAAGTAAGTAAACAACATGACATAACAGATAGTTACTTGTTGAAGTTTGAACTCCTGTTGATTGAAAGCATGAGTTACTTTGAATAATGAAAACTGAATATATCACAGAAAATTTAACATTTTAAACCAGTATCATTCCACAATCTCTCACAGCATCATTTTTTTTGTATTAGTAGCAGCAATATTATGTTTATTTTATTTTGTGAGTCTTGGTACTCAATGGTATTAACACTTGTCAGAGATAAAGTCCTGAAACATTGGGTGCTGTGTACTATATTGAATGTCTTGCTAACAAAGCTAGTATTATTTAGCTTTTAGCTATAAATATTTGTGTTTTTTTATTATAGATCATCAGTGTTCTAATGCAATCAAATATTGACATTTTGATCAGGCAATGATCAAAGAGCCAACTATTTGGACATGTTGAATGAGAACAATACTGTATTTGATGCTAATCATTTTGGTTTTGAAGATCACGAAATACAAATATGAAGTCAATTTCTGTTATTACATATTATCTAGTGTTAGAAGCAGGTCGGTAGAGAAAAATACTATGTTATCTAGAGGCAAAAGGATATTAGGAATCAACATGTCTGACAGTTGAAACACTGAAGCATTTTGGGATTTATTCCATGTATAAACAGTATCTTTATTTTATTGCTTTTGTCATACTTTTGCTAATGTGGTATTTGAAATTTCTCATTTAACCCAATAATCCTGATTTATTTGTCTCTTAAATTTCTATGTGAAGGAATACTTTTAAAAGTAACAAAAAAGTTATCTCATGTATTCTTTAGTTTTTTTTAACTAATGTTCACTTAACACAAGGTCCAAGAGCCACTCAAGGTAGAGGATTTCTAAATTTGTTGAGGCTATGCAAGAAAATGGCTAACTGTAGACTTGAATAGGTCAAGATTTAATTAGTGAATAACATTTCAGATTTCAGTTGGAGACGTTAGAAGTTTGAAAGTTTGAAAGTAGACATCAGAAGGAACTAGAAACCCAGTCCCAAACAGGCAATAAGAAATAAATTTTTGCTTTTATTTAAAAGACATGGGATGAGTACTAACCAATTATAAGCAAACCTAGTAACTCTTGTTAATTTTAGGTTTCATTACAGTAACACCATATGAAAAACTTAAAGAGAAACACAAGGAGATTTTCATTCATGTCTAATGTGTTCAGGTTTTGAAAATGATGTTATTTTAAACCCTAGATATGTGTTTTTAGACATACTTGTTTTTCATTCTGTTTTAGCAGCATGAAAGCAATTCAACTGCTGTTAAGCCTGGAAAATATATATCTTTGAAAATTGTTAGAAATTTCCATGGCTTTAAAATTAAAAAGATATACAAAAAATGAAAAAGATGAAGAGACAAGTTTAAATTTCTAAAATGTGATATTATCATAAGCATAAATTGCTTGGGACTAATATCCTCATCTTTATTTCTTCTAAAAGTATCAAAAAAGCAATAGAGATAATTTTAATATTTGCATATAACATTCAACTTTAAAGGTATTCAAACAATAAAACACTCTGCTTAAAAGTTAGTCTTAAAATATGTAAAATGAAAGTAAATTTGTTAAATAAATGATTTTAAAATATTTATGAAAAGCGCAAAACTTATATTCCTAAAAAGTTGTATTTGGCTATAATAAGGTGCATAAACCATGAAGAAACTTATTTAGAAAACACAGGTTTGCTGCCAAGGTAGATGCTCAGGGATTAAATTTGATCTTAAGATTTGTTTAGGAGTTTCCAAGTTTTTTTCCTTGCCTGATTATGGATAAAAGCTTTTCTAATGCCAATTTATCTTCTTAGTGACTAAAGAAGGTGACAACAAAAGGATTAAGTTTAATCTGTAATTTTCAGAGATTTTTTTTATTTGGAGGTTGGGTAGCAGAGGAAATGTTTTTAGATGTTATCCCACTTTAAATATATTTGCTTTTTGATTTTTCCTTCAATGTTTAGGCATTTACTTGCATTCTCTCTCTTTTTTTTAAAAATGTTGCTAATATCTGCAGTCAAAGAATAATTGCTTTTAGACAGCAGAGAATGCTGAAAATTCCTAAATTAGCTATGAACACATACAATTATTATATATTGCAACCTGTGTGTGTGTGTGTGTGTGTGTGTGTATATACATATATATATATATATATATATATATGTGTGTGTGTGTGTATGTATGTATGTATGTGTAGTGGATATTAGCTTGTAACAAAAAATGGAAGAGCCAAGTTCAAATTCCAGTTGAATTCGCTACATTCATTTACACACAAACACTCTTCGGAATGGTATTAATCTGTCTTTTCTCCCTCTAGCTATAGGTTAAATAGCAGGAAAGATTGGGTTCTATAGCCTTGGTTGTCAACCAGTCTACCACAGAAAGTCATGGTAACCTGCTGCAAGAAAATCTTCTGCCCAGTCAGTTATGTCTCTTTCGAGACAATGGCCCAAGTGTGGATCACATATGACACTTAACTGACTGATATATATATATCTATATATATATATATAAAATGTACATGGTGCTATAGGTAAATTGTCGCTATTTTATCTTTTAATTTCATGTATATGAATTATCTGGTTTTAATTTTTGTCAACAGTGCAGTATAATAAAGTTGGGCACCATCTGTGAGAAAAAGAGCACCATAGTGCAATTCACTTTGCCAAAAACTTGGAAACTACATACTGTACTGCTTGAAATTCATGCTGGAAGCTCCTATATGAAATATTTCATTGTGTTTGGATCTCAATCTGAGAACATTGCAGAAAACTCTATGTCTGGCAACAGGACTTTGTGACCACATCACCCCTTACATTTGCTCATCTAACTACCTAAACTGCAACCCCCTTGTATATTATGTGTGAGGTACACATGAATGAGAGACCAACAAAATTCCTTGTAATACCAAAAATGAACTGAAGGAAAGTATTATGGCAGCATTTATCAATTTAAACAAGGTGACAGTCTAGAAAAGATGTAGGAGATTCCAAAGTTGTCAAGAAGGTATAGTTGAAGTCAATGGCGATTTTATTGAATAAATTTGCTCTGTAGTATTTCAAGATAATTTTGTGTAATTTTGCTAAATATATTTGTTAAAATAAGATGCAAGTGTTATTTCTATTTCTGCACCATTTAGATGACAATTCTTCTACTGCATCCTGTATGTAACATTTTTATATGCCCATACAAATATATATATCATATGGACATAAATATACATACACACACACACACACACACACACACACATATATATATATATATATATATATATATATATATATATATATACACAATTATATATATATAATTGCAGCTTATTATATTTATTGACAAATTTCAATCAGTAAAAATATCTTTGTGGCACATTCTCTGTAATTCAGTAAATCATTTCCAAGAGTTTGGCATCAAAATATAATAACTAGGCAAAATATTGAACAGTATTGATCAGTATTGATGTTTGGTAGAGGTTGAGAAATATCAGCTCTTTACTTGCTCTGATACATTGTGGAAAGGCTGTGAGTTCTGAGAGCTTTTTCCGATTTGTTGTTGCAAATAAAGTTCAGACAATATTCACAGAACAAATAGAAATTTTCCATCAATCACTTGTCTGTTACAAAAGTAATTTTTTCACTCAGGACATTTCTTCCTGTCGGAAATCAGCCATGATACATAATTGACTAAGCTATTTAGATATATGAACAGTTTGAAATAAATTGATATTCTAACCACTTTTGTTCTGAAGATTTTGCTAGTATATGGATTTACTTTTATGGTGATAGGAGTGCTGCTTGATTTTAATTGATGAAAATGAAACTCTTACAGAGATAATTAGCTTGGTTTATTTAATTTGTTTCTGAATTCTGGATACAACCAATCAAATTATAAACCTGTAGAACAGGTTAAAACACAAAGAAATGCATTTAGCCCATTTTAGTTTGGTGATTTTTAAGAATATGGTACAATTTATAAAATTTATAAGTGCTCTGTTCCTGATATTAAAAACTTCTAATATGATATTGACCATAAATATGAGTGAGTTAGTTACCATATGTGATACATCCTTGGGCTATCATATTTCTTTCCATCCATGACTGACTTGGTAGAAGATTTTTCTGTAGTAGGTTGCCATTTCTTTCTGTGGTAACTAAGGTTATAGAAGCTAATTTGTCTTGCTATTCAACCCATAGCTGGAGGGAGAAGAGATGGATTAATAAATTTCCTAAGGGCATTTGTGCATAAGTGAATGAAATGAATTTGATTGAAATTCAAACTTGTCTCACCAATTTCTCATTCTGAGCTGATATCTATTATACCACAATGCATGTCCATAAATATAGCAGACAAATTTTATATATATGTATATATAAAATATAAAGGCCATTTCTGAGAACACCTGTTTGCTAGTCAAAAACATACTCTGGCATATTTTTATTTGTTCAGCACCTAAAGAGCCCACCTTTTGTTTCTCCTTCAAATATGCTGAGCAGATCTTAGTTGCAGTTTGTGAGAGAGCACATAATTACCAGCTTGAACAAGAACAGTTGAAACCTTTAGTCACAAGGACTTGTGACTTTATATTAGCACAGCCATCAATGGCTTAAGCACTGTTGTGGGGCTCAAACAGTAGCTAAAATTTATGATGTTAAATTACAAATGCATTTTTGGCACTATGGGCATTTCTCTCTCTGTTTCTTTCTCTTTACCAGATATTTTGGCAAAATGCTTTTTCTCAAGCATGTCATGACAGTAGGTGAATGATTGTTTACAAAAACTGCTCTCACATGATGTCTTTTTCTCAGAGTTAATTTCCACGTGTATTCAGTACAACCCTGATCAACTTTTGAGCTAAACATAATTTTTGATGTTGTGTGTGTGTATATTAAGAGGGGAGTAGATAGAACTCCATTTACCCCCTCCTTTTAATTGTCTGGATATGGTAATATCTGGTTTTACATTTCTGTATATACACCATTTACTAACTCTTGCAAACAGTAAATTGACTGACGAGATACTATTGATAGTACAGAAATACGACAGCTCTAGAGTAGCAGTGAAAAATTTTTTTATTATAGATACCAATAATATTAAAAGTATTACTGTATGCATTGCTCTACTATGTATCAAGCACTTTTTAAAAACCTGAGTTGGAATTTCACCATAGTTAATTTATTGGGAACATAAGTTCTTGGTGTTATTGCCCTGGGGAAGCAATCCCAGCACATGACACCTGAAAATCATGCCAAGAGTTTATTCAAGCATTGTGAGAGAAATTGGATAGACAGAACTATATGAAAGCCATTTATGGTTGTGCTGGCATGAAGTCGCAAGCCCTCATGACTGAGGGTTTGAGTGTACTATTCTTGTTCATACTAGATTATGTGCTCTCTTCCATGAACTGTCACTTAGGTCTGCTCAGCATATTTGAGGGAGAAACAACAGGCAGGCTTTTTAGGTGCTGAACAAAAAAAAGCCTGAGTTGGTAGCTGCACAGTGACTGGCTAGCTACCCTAGCAGACAGGTGTGCTCTGAAATGGCATTCATATTTAATATATGCTTATACATAAAACTTAACCTAAAGTATCTGTTATATGTGTGTGTGTGTGTGTGTGTGTGTGTGTGTGTGTGTGTGTGTGTGTGTGTGTGTGTGTGTGTGCTATTTCAGTAAGTGTCATATAAGCTCTTTGCAAAATTCAAATTGTATAATCTATATATGATGGTTATTAAATCAGAATTTATTCAGAATGCAGTAATGTCATGTGATGTAGTATTTTTAACTTTCTCTCAATATGCTGAGGTTTAAATCAATAATGCTATAAAAGACAAAATTATTGCAAACACTGCTGAAATACTTGAGAGCCTTTTGTTTTAAGGATATATTTTAGACATTGTTTTTTAATATAATGCAACTTATTTTTTGTTGTATACATTTTTATGAAGAAAACCAATGAAAATAGGAGTGATAATGCCAGTATAAAATTTGTAATATTATTTGAATTTCCATTATGAAGTATTGTCAATTATTATTCATTTGTGATGAGTACACCCTGGATTCTAATTTTGATTGCTTTTTGTTGTGATATTCAGATTGTCATTCCAAAAAGCATCATGAATCTGAAATAAGTCTATGACACTATTTTCTGCTGATATATTTTTTTTGTTTGGTTTAATGCAGTGGAGAGAGAGAAATTAATATTAGTGGTATTATTAGTTGTGCTTTATTGTAATCCACGATGTGAGCTTATGTAAAAAACTAATTTTATTACTATCATGTACTTGTAAAATCTGGGGAATAGAGAAATTGGCTGACAATTTGAAAAAAGAGAGAAATATAGTTTTCTTTCTTTTTCATATTAGAAACAAATTGTTTTGGCCCAGGTGAAAATTTGACAACATGGTTGCAGTCATAACAAAATGTCAAAATTTCCTTGATGAAGTTAGGTAGGGTTAGATCCTCAACAATTACTTCTGGGAAAAAAGATTTGGAAATTGAAAACCTAAAAATGATGTAATTGAAAGAAAGAAGACAGAAAGACATTACGTCTTGTGAGCTGTTGATATTTTGTTCATCGAGCCATGGCTCCCCGCAAATCGTGTGGGTGGAAAATAATCTCATTGGTTAAAAGCTTTAGTTGGCTAGATCCCTCGAGAGAATTGGGGATGGCTATAAAAATGGAGACTTAGCGGGAAAAGTTAGTTGTTGAGAGAGTTGTTGGCTTGGTAGTTGTTGAAATTGCAGTTGAAATGTAATGACTGTGGAAAAGGTTCCCAACTGGGGAGCCATGACCCACGACTGGTTGCCCACCACAGAACAATGAAAAGCTCGCACTGCTATGAAAGAAAGATTTAAGAGATTTTGGGTAGTTTTGGAAATTGCAGTCGAAATGTAATGACTGTAGAGAAGGTTCCCAACTGGGCAGTCACAACCCAGAGGCTGGTTGCCTACAACAGAACTTATGGCTAAAGAGTTAATGTCGAATGAAGCTTGCCGCCAAGTAACTTAAAGAGTTAATGTCAAATGAAGTCTGTCACTGATTAACTTAAAGAGTTAATGTTGAATAATACGTCTCCGATAGGAATCCTGAAAGAACGTTATTGTTTTAAAAATTATGTGGAGAATTGAAATTTCTGATTTCTCGTTTGCTCTGATTCAGTAAACTCTGTCAAGCTTTGATAAGAACCCAAAAGAACTTTATTGTTTTAAAAATTGCATAGAGAATTGACAGCTCTGATTATAGAAAATATGTGAAAAAACTTTAATGGAAAATTTGAAGAGCACTGATTACTTTAACAAAACTTAGAAGAGACATTATTACTTGAAGATTGAAAGCTCTGATATTTTGAAAACGAACTCTCTCTCTCTGTTGTAAACTGGCATTCTGACAACTGTACTATCTTTGACATTATTCATTTATTTAATTTTTTTGTGGTGCTGTGTTTATTTTATTTTAATCACAAATGTATACAAGTGTCCGGTCTGGATCTGGTAGAAATACGGCTACTGGATTTGCACAATGTGACTTTCTGAGATAAAATCACAACGTGGGCAGTGGGTCCATTGTAGTAATAGACGCCGTGAGGACCAGCTTTTGTGATGAGGTCATCACCAGTGGCATCCGTAATCATCTATAGAACAGCCCACGAGTGTTTCATATTTGGTGGCCGTAGCCAGCTGGGCAAAAGTGTTATAAGTCGAGCAAGACTTGATTTTACTAACCTTAGCCACAGAAGAAGCCTGTTTTATCATGACAACTGTCATATGGATTAGGTTATAAAAGACAACAATTGAAGTCATTCAAATATAACCATATTGATGTGAAAGTTGTCATGAAAAATAACTGAATTTAGGATAAAATGAGAATAATTAAAAAATAATAGCTGGTAGGAGTATATGGCAGTATAGATTGACAGAAAGAGAAAGAACCTATTATGAACATAAAAACATTAAAAAAATTGTTAGAGCAAGAAGACACACCTGAAAACCACAGATTATGTCTAGAATAAAGGCAAACAACATACCTCATAACACAGTGGTTCTCAACCTATTTTGCTCGATGAACCGTTTTCACCATAATTCAGGATGTCACCATAATTTCAAGATTGTCTGATTCAGAAGGTACATTCCAAATAATATGCATATAATATTGAAAATCTTCATACTTCTCCATATTAGTACATGTACATTTACATGGATTATTTTTTTAGTGGTAAAAAACACAAGAGCTAGCAGAAAGAAAACCCAGTGTGAATTCTTAGTTGTGTGGACCAATGAACATGACAGGTTGTGCCACCTTGGGGAGTTTGAAAGTTAGCATTTTGTGTTTACTAATCTGTGGCCCCAATCCATCCTTTGAAACACTGATATTGCCCTTTATGCAATGGCTGAGTACCTCTGTCATAACACATTCTTCAAAAAATGATAGAACAGGTTGGATGAAATAAACAACAATGACAATATTCAGTCAATTTTTATTCAAATTATGTGGAACATTTTGAAGCATGCATGGTAGGTTTAGAAAGTCATATAAAAAGGTAAAAGGAAAGAAAATTCTCATTTTAAAAGAAAAGTAAAAAAACACTCAGCAGTTATGAATGTTTTCTCATTTATACAGCATTGTTGACTTAGGCCACTGTAATATATTCCTAGATTTCATCAGACCAAAAAAAAAAAAAGTATGAAAAATAGTGAAACAAATTCTTACAGTCACTTATAATGTCAGAAGAGTTTGATGTCCAAAGCACCAAAAGAGTTGGTTAAAAATGTTGGCTGGATAACATTATTTTGAATAATATTTAGAATTCTGAAAATAATATTGACATGACTGTATGATCATCTTTAACATGTTAAAAAATAGAGCAAGAGAGAAAACTTGTTAATTTAATATGCACGTTTTATATAAATTCTGGTACTAAACTTAGTATTTTGTAATATTAAGAGATTTTACATGAATAGTATACTAAAAGTGAGTATGTTATTTTTAAATTGTGATATTGTAATTTTTTTTATTTGGGAATAACTCTAACTATACCACAGGCAGAATAAGTGCTTATAACTCTAACTATACCACAGTCAGAATAAGTGCTTATAGTGTATAGTATATATATATATATATATATATATACAGTATATATATATACTGTATATATATATATATATGTGTGTGTGTGTGTGTGTATATAATCCAGTTTGACCATTTAAAAAACATCATCTTGAGTGAATTTAAATTGGTTTCATCAAATATGAGAATGTCAAAATTAACTGACAGAAGTGATATAACCAATCACAAAATACAGTCCTTGAAAACAAATATAACAACATTGAAAACTACTCAGATAGAAAAAAATAAAAGTTTTGGTAAATTTACTGATTACAAAAAAAATTAATTTTGAAATTTGAAAAGCTAATAAAAAATTGTATAGACAGAACTTAATGTATTATTCAACCAAACATGTTTGCTGAAATACACCTTATATATATATATATATATATATATATATATATATATATATCTGATGTGATGGATAGATTGTTGTCTAAATTATGCAAAATTGAAAATAACATCTCATTTTAACAGATATATTTATCAGAATTACACAAAAATATCTTGAAGTACGAAAGATTAAATATATTCACTAAAATCACCATTTGCTTCAACATGGATGGCATCCAGACAATTTAGGAATCTCCTGCAACTCTTCTGGAAAGTTCAGTTCATCTTTGGCATTATAAAAAGTTTTGTTGATCTCTCATTCAACTGTACTCCACACATAATAATCAAGGGGATTGCAGTCTAGGGGGTTTGATGGCCAGATATATGGTTGCAGTGACCTGTTGCAGGATCTTTGAGCAGCCTTCCTCTTGACTCAGGACAGCACTACCTTCTCAAGGCACTTGATGTAAGCCTCTGTGTTCAGTCTAACATCCTGTGGGAAGATGAATAGAGGTATAATGTCACCATCACTAGTGATTACACTAAACACCTTCACAATCACCATTAGACTCATCCAATTCTTTCTGAATTCTCTGCACTCTCTTCAGATTGGCACCTAAAAACTTTTATTTGTTTGTGTCAGATGTACTGGTGCAAATACCAAACAGTACACCAACAAATTTGGGAGTTCTTTTCTTATTAGAACAATCAGAATGTGTTTTCCAAGCTGATGTATCTTTGTAATCATTATTAACGGAGTGGATTGTGTAATTGGGCTTTTTTCTCACAGGCATGGCTCAACTGAATCTAATGACCCTGCTATAGTGTGCAATAACCAAAATAAAAAAAAACAAACAAACAAGGCACATGCAGAAAATTAAAAATATAAAATGGTGACAATTTACCCATCACACTCTATATTCAATTTATATTTATTGATGTCAGCACTTAATGGCAGCAGACTGTTGCTTCTGTGTGCTGACCTCAATGTCCATTTTTATATTTGCATATGTACTATCTCTGATATTGAGCACTTTAATCCACAAATATATCATAAAACTTTATTTTTATCTTGTGTGTGTTTGTATACATATATATATATATATATATATATATATATATATATATATATATGAGGACAGTACTCCAAGTATAAGAAGTGTAAAGAATTATAAATCCTTATGCCAGAAATTCAGACAGGAATATATATATATATATATATATATATATATATATATATATATATATATATATAGTCAATTTAGAGGCCATGTATGCCGAAATGGAAGCCATCACAAATGATATGGGGTGTAAATGGGTATCTCTCCTATCTGTAAGATGTTCTGATCAGCATATATATATATATACATACATATATATGTCTGTGTGTGTGTGAAGACCTGCATATAGATAATTGAAAAGCTACATCATTGAATAGAATATAATATCTACTGATTACTTCTATAAGTGCACATCTCTGCCTTCTAAGCCAGTATTTTAGCTAAGCATTAATATATAAAGATAAACTTACAACTACTATTATAGTAAGTAAATTACACATATTGATAGAATGGAATATTTAAAATTTATTGAAAATCTTTCAGCATTCACTTTTATTTGATGATTACAACAGGCTGTTCTTACTTTCATAATGAACAATATAAAGCATGACTGGCTTGTGTATTCATTGGTCTGCATTGTGAAAGTAGGAGGTGTGGTGGGAGTAGTTGTAACAATAATGGTTATGCAGCAGTGGTATAAGAGGCTAAATATACTTCTGACTAGCAGAATAGTGTATTCACTAGTTGCCTGGCCCACTAGCAGGCTGGATGTGCTGCTATTGGTCAAGCAGTACTAGTTTGTGGTTGGTGGAGGGTATATTTGTGGTACCAGTCAATCAACCATAGCTGCTAGGTCTCTTACTGGCTGTGATGAACTAGCTGGTTTCTTCTTCTTAGGATGCTTTTATTTAAAAAAAAAAAAAATGAAAAAAAGAAAGAAGAAATAGTGAAAATAAAGAGAAGGAAAGAAAAGAAGTGCTCTCAGAAAAAGTGGGGACTATACTGGATTATAGTGTTTCTTTTTGTTTTCATTCCAAACTTGATTATTGAGAAAAATAGCGTTCCATTTTTATTTGCAGAAAAATCCAAATGAGTCCTAAAAATAGTAGAAGAGAAGTATTGATAAAATAAAAGGGTGATGGTTGTCGAACATTTGGGACCTTTTATTGGCATCCATATTCTGATATCTTCCTTTTTTTTGTCTCTCCATCTTCTTCTGTATGGTTTTGAACTGAAATGTAATCAAACGGATTGCCAAAAGCCAATATACAGAGAAGATATAAAAAGCTTCTTTGCAAAATAGATTTGTCTATTTTAATCATGCAAAGAAACAACAGTAAATTAAATTTTAATAATTTTGAAGTCATTAAACATATTGGATGTAAAGAATATCTTTAAGTATTCATCTGTACATATTTTATCATCATGCATCATTGAATAAAAAAAATCAACTCTTTAGAATTTTAAAACTTTACAAAAATTCTTGCTTGTTAATTCCATGTATTTTTATTGACTCCAGTTAAGTCATTATAGACACCATATAAAAAGAGAATTTATGCTTGTGAGTGTTTACTATACAGTAATGGTTAACAAGCTTCTTTAGTAAACAATCTCTCATAGGGTGTATGTGATTCTCTCTGTGTACTTTTATATTTAATAACATGTGATAGACAAGAGTAAGTTACAGAAATATGTACAAACACATTTCTGTTTTAATGATAGCACACATTTGTGTTATATATATATATATATATATATATATATATATATATATATTAAATTATACTTTAGAACATTTACAAACTACAATCTACTACAAAATTGTACATTCTGTTTTGATACAAAATGTACAAATGTCGAAACAAAATGTACAATTTTGTAGTAGTTTGTACATGTTCTAAAGTATAATTTATAATAAATATTCATTGCGCTATTTTTATATTGAGCACTGTTTTAAATTAATGTTTTGAACATTGCAATTATTTTCTTCCGTTTCTTATTCATTTGTGTGTGTGTGTGTATATATATAGTCATTCGCAGACGGATCTGTTTTGCTATATATATATATATATAGAGAATAGTGATGATCCACGTATACTGTCTTAATATGTATAGGAAAGAATATTAAAACGTTTTGAGTTTAAAAATGTGTTTTTTGACAGTATTTGTTTATTTCTACTATTATATTTTATATTTCAGACCGCCCTCGGTCCTTCATCAGAAACAAATGATTTTAAAATTTGAATTAGTAACGTATTTCGCGAGATTTCGTGAGAGCGTCAATGAAGAGTTTGTTTACATCACGTGATGCGTTTGTGGAGAGAGTTTTTGTTTTTACATCAAGTCACGTTGAAAGCGACAGATTTTTTAAAAAATTATGCTTGTAAACGTAAACCTATCTTTAATAATGCTTGTAAATTTGTTCTAGATAAAAAAATTTTTAAAAAATGTATCTAAAAAAGTTTAAAAAATATTTTTAAATGTATCTAAAAACGTTTAGTTATTGAAGTATTTGTAAAGATTCAAAGCACCTAATTCCCTATTTAACCCTAGCTTGTGTGTATTTAATTTTAAAATCCAGTATTTTTCTTTCTTTCTGTGTGCGTATGTATAACTAAAATTGGAGTCTATTAGTAAAATAATATATATATAGTTATTATTCGTGTCATAATAATAGCATATGGGACTGCAACTCAAAAGATTTCAGTGCCAAGTGACCATCATCACTTGGCAATGAAATCTTTTGAGTTGAGTTGCACCAAAACCTGAAAACTTATGTGTTGCAGTCCCATATGCTATTATTATAACACTAATAATAACTATATCTCTATAAATGTTCTGCATTTATATTGAGAATTTTATAAAAAGTAAAAAATTACTAAACAGAGGTATATATATCCATTAGTTTATACCACTATTATATATATATATATATATATATATAGGCAGTAATCCTTCTATTATTTACGAATTTACATGTCCTTTAAAGAACTGTGTTCTTGATTAATCCAAAGTGGGAGTTGTAAATAATTACATTGGATATACTTCTACATGTTCAACAAGAATAGTCACATTACATCACTTGATCCTAGCTCTGTTAGATTTCATTTAAATACACATAGAATCTTACCAAACTCTATCCATAACATATTTGTTGATAATACAAATATAGTAATAGCATCATCCATATGTAAAGAAAAGAATAAAAATAATGGAAATATTATTAATAAAACGAAAAAACCAATACCCAACAATATCAACTCTGAACATGACCACAATATGCTGACCATGTTTGGAAAATAAACTTTCATATAACTCTATATACATACATACATACATACATAAAATGATCTATGTATTCAGGTAAAAGTAAAATTAAATTCATCCTTGGTAATGGCTAAAAGTATAGTCAAAAGTGCTTGAAGGAATAAAACATTCAGACAATTTTTATATAATTTATGTATTGAAAAGAAAAAAACAGACCACATGAAAAATGATCTTAAAAGCTTAACCATAGCACCTTGTCTAAAATCTTCAGCATCCCCTCACCTTCATGCACATATGTAATTGCATCAATATAAATATCACTTTAGTCTGATGAAGCCATAAAAAATGAAATACATCACATAAAAACTTTTTCACTTTGTCATAAATTTTTCCCCTAAAATATATATATCTACCCCGGCAGTTATATTGCCATGTTTATGCATGTCTACAAAGTAGATACCAGTAAATTGTTACAAACACTTTTTTCATATATTAAATAAGAAAAAAAAATACTTTTGAAGGAAATGGGCTTAACATTGCATTAAGAATGAGAAAGCTATCTATCTATCTATCTATCTATCTGAAAGAATGAAATTCCAAAAATATAAAAAAATGTTGAATGTAACAAACTATTTGACAAAATGCAAACAAATTAGATGACAACTAATGAAATGTTACTTAAAGTTTATGAATATAAAACAGAATTGCCAAATCAAATTTAAGTTTTGACTAGAGCTGCTTGTGCTCATTTAGCACTAATGCTTTTGGGAAAGGCATGGACTCATTTTTCCCTGCACTGTTTACGCCTTTTACCATGATAAAGAACAGTAAATGAGTGATTATTTGGATTTTATAATTACATTTTTTTTTTTTTTTAATCATATCACCCCAGCAAAGCAGTAATGCCACTGATGTGCAGGGGGCTATGTAAGAGTGAAAAGATTGGAAAAGAGAAAAACCAGAAACCACATTCTAAACAGGAAACAAGGGATGAGCCTCTTCACCTGTTCAATAGACGTGGGTGGAGTTTGAACTGGGTGATAGTTTAGTCTATCTACTCCAATTGAAAAAAAAATAATAAAATAAAATAAAAAAAGAGTGAAAAGATTGGAAAAGAGAAAAACCAGAAACCACATCCTAAACAAGAAACAAGGGATGAGCCTCTTCACCTGTTCAATAGACGTGGGTGGAGTGTGAACCAGGCGGTAGTTTAGTCTATCTACTCCAATTAGTCTTTGCTTGTGAATGTAGTGATAAAAAGTGGTTACATTGATTTTTTAAACTTGACTCAAAATCAAAGAAAGCAATTTTCAGCCTATTATTTTTTCTGAAAGGTTTTAATTAGTTGATACAAATACTTTCAATCTATTAAACCACATTTTCCTGTGTGAAGGTTTACAGTGTGTTTCAGAACAGGTTTTCCATATTTAAAAAGCATTAGATGATGTTTTTTTTATTTTTCAATATTCATAAAATAATTTATCATATCATTTTTCAATACATTTCAGTACATTTGTTGAAGTCATATATATAGGCATAGAAATCAGCACTGAATGGTGACTGTCTATTTCAGATGGTTTGAAGATGAATTAAGGCCTGTAACTGACAGTCATTATGCAGTGTTGATTTCTATGTCCACACTCTCTGCATATACAAATGCTTTACAATTCTGAGCACTTTTTCTTCCTTCACAAATCTATCTATCTATCTATCTATCTATCTATCTATCTATTTTTATTTAGAATTTATAACATCAATACTCTGTCTATGTAACAATGCCTCCCTGATTAAGGGTGTTTGGCTAGTCTTAAATCTTTTAAAACCATCCAACTTGAAATAAAATTCATCACTTGATAAGACATGGATAGTGTCAAAACAAAATAGCTACTATTATAGTGATATTATAACATATTTATGTTATAAATTCTAAATAAATATTATTCACTCTACTTTGTATTGAGCACTTTTTTAAGAATGCTATTTTTAGTATTTGTTGCCAAGTGGATAATTCTAAATGAAATTAGAATGGTTCTTTGGACAAGTGGCAGCCAATAAGAAGAAGAGACTAGCATGGGGAAGAAAGCACAAAAACTGGACACCAAAACAGTAGTCAAAAGGGTTGTGGACTGATGAGTCTAAGTTCGAACTGTTTGGGAGCAAAAGGAGGGTGTACGTGCGGAGGAGGGTTGGGGAGGAAGTGAAAGATGAGTGTGTACAGTCATCAATGAAACATTGTGGTGGACCCTGCATGGTTTGGGGCTGTTTTGTGGACACAAGTTCAGGTGACTTGGTTGAAGTAAAGGGGACTATAAAGAAAGAACGGTAAAATTCAATCTTACAGAGATATGCAATTCCATCTGAATTGTATATTGTGGATCAAAATTTTATCCTCCAGTAGGATACCAATCCAAAACATACTTCTAAATTGTGCCAAAATTATTTAAAATTAAAAGAAACTACTAGAGTGTTAAAAGTTATGTGTTGGCCACCTCAGTCACCAGACCTCTCAACAATTGAACTTGCATAGGATGAGTTGGACAGGAGAAGTAAGAAAAAACAGCCTAGTAATGTTCGAGATTTACTTAGGTGTTTAAAGGATACCGGAAGTGAGTTGTTGGAGGATTATTTTAAAAAACTTGTGGCAAGAATACCCAGAGTGAGTGCAGCCATTGTGAAGGCAAAAGGAGGTTATTTTGATGAAACTACAATATAGGTAATCATTAAATAGTTATAAATTCATTTCATGCACATGTTATTGTGCAGTATTAAGAAAAAAACATTCTATTTTCATTTATAATTATTTGCTTGGCAATAAATATTAAAAAATAGTATAAAATACAATTTTTTTAAACACTGGGGTGACCTAATAATTATGGCTGGTAATGTGTATATATATATATATATATATATATAATTAATATAGAAGAAACGAATTTTTTTTTTTTTCAATTGGAGTAGATAGACTAAACTATCGCCCGGTTCACACTCCACCCACGTCTATTGAACAGGTGAAGAGGCTTATCTCTTGTTTCCTGTTTAGGATGCGGTTTCCGGTTTTTCTCTTTTCTAATCTTCTCACTGATTTTTTTTTTTTTTTTTCAATTGGAGTAGATAGACTAAACTATCGCCCGGTTCACACTCCACCCATGTCTATTGAACAGGTGAAGAGGCTCATCCCTTGTTTCCTGTTTAGGATGCGGTTTCCGGTTTTTCTCTTTTCTAATCTTCTCACTCTTATGTAGCCTCCTGCACATCAGTGGTGTTACCGCCTTGCTTGGGGTGATATGATTAAAAAAAAAAAAATCCCTAAAGAGTGAAAACATCACGATAATGTCTTCACAAAACTTTGAAGTCAGTATAACTCTACTCAGTTAATTAAAAAATTGCACTCAAAATTAATTCTATTAATGCTCTATCTCAAGCATTTTTTGACAAAAAGCCTGCTTGCCAAGAATGTCTTTCTACCAGTAAATTACTGAAAAAACAACAATCTTGGCACTAAACATCTTTACAATTTATATATATATATGTATATATATATATATATATATGTGAATGAAAAATGTAGAAATATAATGCATTGTTAACTTGGCATATTCATTTCTTTGAATTGCATTGAGTACTCTTTTTAATAACCATTTTACTGGTCTGACCAGTACCTCTTTTAGTGTGTGTGTGTATATATATATATATATATATATATATAACATAAATACTAAGTAGCTATTTTGTTTCAAAAATGAAATAGCTACTTTGTAGTGATGTTATACTTATGTTATAAACTTTAAGTAAATATTATTTGCACTACTCTGTTTTGAGCACTCTTTTAAGAATAGTGTTTTGGGGATTATGGAATTTGATTTCATCCATAGCAACCCTATACTTGGCTTTGTATATAACACATTTAAAGACTATAATTTGTTTTGAGGTTTGAATAGAGTTCTGTTAACCCTCAAGTTTAATGTTTCATCGATTTAGCTTTGCCCATTGTTATTTTTCTAAAACCTTAGAAAAGAATCTGAAAATAGTTTATTTTTGTCCAAGATTTACTTTATCTGCCACATGGCTTTGTTTGGCTGTTATAAAATGAACAAAATGCCAAAGACAAATGTTTCCTATTCTACCTTTAATTCTAATTAAAAGAGGCTCTTAATGTAATTGTAGGCCCTCAAGTTCTTTCATTTTGCCAGGTTTTGTAGTTTTGGATCCCTTTGCTGTCAGCCTTCTACTTGAGAATTTGTTGGCAAAGATAGGTCATTTTGAATGTAAAATTATCCACTTAAAGACCTAAGTTGCTTACACACACACACACACACACACACACACACACACACACACATATAGCAGAAGAAATGTTTGTACTGTTTACAAGAAAATATCTTCAGAAAAATAGTACTATCTCTAATTCTACAAATATAATCTCAATGTTTGTTTAGGCTAAATGGAGGTGAACAGTTTTTGTTTCCTATGCCAAAGAAACTATTTTCTTATCTTGCCTCATATTACACATGATGAGCAGAAATGGCTAGTGTAAAATGGATTTTTATGTAAGATAGAAGAAAACTGACTTTTAGAATAGACTAATAAATATTATATCAGTGACTCTTCTCCTCAGTGTATCTAGGATATTCAAACACCATACTGTTCATTGAATTACAAATTTATCTCCTGCCCTACTGGGTATGACTTAAGCAACTGAGCCTTGGTTAAATCTTCAAATATATTTTATTCTTCATTCCCTATCAGTTTCAGTGAACTTGCATTATATCTAATACAGGGTGAGGTTTTAATAATCATGGAGTGGCCTGGAATTTTTCTCTGTATACAAGAAACAGAGGGTCTTAATAAAAGGAGTGTTAGGAAATAATTTAGAGGTTCAAAAAGTGCAAATTTTATAAATGAGTTAATTTTAATAAAGGTCAGAAAATTTTCTATAAAAATAAATAAATATCACCAGGCCACATATTAAACATCTGAAAATATGCTCATTATTTCCCAAATAATTTAATATAATTTTAATATATCACTGACATCATTAAGTATGGGTTCTCAAATAAATAATAAAATGTGAGCAGTTTAAAAGGTAATGTCAAAAATTGCCTGATCACTTGTCTACAGATATGTTATGGCAAAAGTGCAGATAATTTTTTACTTGGCCTCATACTTTGATTCTTATGATGGTGAATAACTTTTTTTGATCGCATACACATTTAAATATGTTTTTCTTTTCAATAATAATTTAAATTCAATCCTATCAACTTGTTGCTTTCTTTTGTTTAGAATGAATGTCTTTTAGACTTGGAACTTTATGCAATAGGCAAAAAACAATAAAAGATTATCTCCACATTTTGATGACTTTGATACAAAAAAATAAAGAGAGCGGTTAAAATATTTTTAGTCTGTTAGACACTATTAACTCTTTGAGTACTGTTGAGCATTGTCACAGCATTAGTATAATTAATATCATGGTTTTCAAACACTCCTTTTAAAATGTTGTATCATTTAGTTTTGAATTTTCTTGTTGTATTTTGTCTTGCGTGTTCTTTCAATGTTTTATTTTGAAGAATAAAATTAAAAGGGCAATATTAAAAATGTTTATCATATTTGTCTATAAGGGCAAAATAAGGAAGCTATAAATAATGAAAAATTGCAAATTATTTACAGAACTATGTTCTTGCTTATTATTAATTACAAAGTTAATATTATTAATTATCTAATTAGTCTTTTAAACAGATGTAATTAATGTCGCAAAATTAGAAAAATGTTTTTTTAAAAATCACTTCATTATTACTATGAGATACTTTTGCACCTCTAAACAAATAAAACTGATTGTAATGAAGGTTTTGTAATGTTATCAGTCCTGATCTAGCATTTCAACTTCAGTCTTTTTCATGAATATTTCTATGGTAATTGTTCTAATGAGCTCTCCTGCATTTAAGTGTACTATTAGATTGGAAATTAGGTCTCATCATTTTACTGTTGAAATACTGAGATGTAACCACATTCTATTCTAATGGTCTCTTTTTCTTTTCTTGTACTTCTTGCCTGTGGAACTCTCTTCCAGTTTCTTGCTTCTTTGACAACTACAATCTTCAAAGATTTGATTTAATATCAGTTATGATCTACTGTCTTCCTGAATCCAGTTCGTTTATTGTCCTATCACCTCACAAAAGTCTTTGTATTCTCTATCACTCTCAGTAATCCCTGGTGTTTTTTGTGTCATTATCATCTTTCTTGAGGGTGAAATTATTTAAATAAAATCACATAAATATGACTAAATTCCTTGTGTTTATTTAACACAGTATTCAGAAAGCGATTTGACTAATCATGAAATTTTGACTGGTCATTTCCTAAATATTAAGGAGAAATATATTGTTAGGTGTTCAAACACCTCCATTTTACTAACAGTGTTAAAGACATTAGAATAGAAGTAACTCTGAAATACATATCTTTATATTTTATTTAAATAACAAAAAATGTGAACTTTCATGTTCTTTAATATATTATTTATTATTACTTAATGTTTTAATCATTCAAAATGATTTATCAGTATCTTGCTGATACATTTTATGAAAACCATTGAAAGTTTCTAATTTATTAATTATGTTGATTCCCTACAAATGTCTTAAATTGGGTTTTTTATATTTATTTATTCTTTATTGACAGTGCAATATATATGAATTCTTCCACATGAAAACTGATTATAAAATTTACTTTATAAAAGGTTGCCTCATTAATGTAGATATAAGTTCTACTTAATGACTCATATTTATGTATTCCCCTACTGTCCAGAGATTAATTACTGCTCGAAAGAAAAAAATAGAAACAAAATTGTGAATGCTGATTTTGAAAGCCAGAAGGTAGGACCTCCCATTGGATGATTGGTTCAACTCAATCTGCCCTGTTTTCATGTACCAGACTAAGCCAAGTTTGGCAAAAATTTGTACCAAACAATTTTTCAAAATAAGTTAAATTTGATTTTGTTCAGAATTCATAATATTTGTTCATTTTATCTCCAAATATTTCTGGAGAAAATATTTCAGAAATGACTTGTTCATTAAAAACATCCTTCATGCAATACAATTTGTTAAACTTGCATTTCAATATTTGTCTATAATTCTGAGATGAGGTATTGTAATTATTTACATTGTTTGGACTGAGCATACAATGCCCAAAACATTGTGAATATGACAATAAAGATGAGCACAACAATCTCGAAAAATGTAAATAATGTAAATAATTGCATTTCAATATTAAATATTTTTATCAAGATATTGTTTAAGATTTTAAAAAAATGACTTTATTATTTTCTTAAGGGATTTTTTTTTATCTTTTTTATCAACTGTTTGAGAACTTTTTTCTTTATGTGAAAATTGTTCTACAATTTTAAACTTTTTGTTTAATTTTCTTTAAACAATGAATAAGAAAACTTCTCTATTTGTGAATTTTAAAATCTGAAATAGGTTTTTAACTTGATAGATTTTGATCCATTTCTGGAAAGACAATATGCTGTATATCTAAAATTGTAAACATAATGCATGATATACTTGGGTGACTTAAGGGAATATAGAAGATAAATAATGATAATATGCCATGTGAAAAAGTATAATGTAAGGAAGAAAATAAAATATCTCAGGAAATGATATAAATTTTATTTCCTTTTGTCCCTTGTTCCATTATCAGTTATACTTTATGAGGGACAGAAAATCAAACATGTCAGTGAGTACAGAGAGAGAGAGTGCCCACTATAATTACTTATTCAGACGGTCATAACAAAATGGTCAGTGATAAAAGGTGGAGATCAAAGCAAAATATATTCAGCATTATTCTAACCTGAATTGTTCAGAACTTTACTTGAGAGAATGCACAGGGAGAACTAATTCTCAATTATAAACACCATTAGTAAGATTTGTCATTCAGGTGTTTAAGTTAATCTCAAAGACTGAATAACGAAACTATTAAAACATTACTTTTCTCTTTGATATTTTTAATAAGAAATGAATTATTGACTTTCTGTATTTTATCCTGCAAGATTAGTTTATTTATACCAGGATACAAAAAAATATGTAATAACGGCACTCCATAACTTCCTATCCCTTATAGTTTTTTGTAAGGTTTCTTTTTTTTGCCATTCATCCCACTCCCTGTTCTGTTCCATTTACACAAATCTGTTTGATAGGTTATTTGTTACTACTCTTAGTCCTGATTATCATGTGAGTGTCAGATTCTCCAAGATCTTTTTCTTTATTTCCAACTATATTTGTTTGATTTTAAGTTTTTGTTTCCATTTTTTCAAAACCTCCTGATTAACTGCATGTTCATTCTCTGATATTCCGTAAAATCATATTCCTGTTGTCTTATGTTTCTTCATTATCTGTAAGAAGATTTTCCAGCATTTACTCTCTGTTCATTTGCTGTGCATTAAAACATTAAACATGTTAAAATATAAGTAAAATTCTGTGATAGTATTTTGGAATTATTAGACAATGGCACTGAAAATACTAAATAGCAGAACATTTATGCTTGCTTAAAATTCTATGGAACCTTTTTTTAATCTATTTATCAAATTTGTATTTTCCTATGAAGATATTTAGTAGGCTTAATGATGATATGAAACCAGAGTTCTTAGTAAGGATCAAACCTCTAAATTGAAATTGGTCTGTGACATCATCTTCTTCCCCAAAAATGTAACAGAAATATATACTTTTACTGCTTTAAACTAGATGAAAATGTAATGAAATGGGGGACTATTTAATATGTGAAACCAACCAGACAATATTTGATCTTAGCTGCTCTGCTTGTAACTTTGTCATCCCAAAATGAACCTCTTTGTGAATCTTTAAAAGCATTCACCTTCATGCCCCCAAATTAAACTGACCTTGTATCAAATTTTCCCTTGTGTGCTGACAGATAAATGACTACATTGAATACATTGAATATGACAATGTCTACAAACAGATTTCCTCATATTCTTTCTATCAATCTATCTTACCCATCTAAATTTTGTCAAAGAAGTAGCCACAATTGTTCATTAGTTTTTCACTTTACTTGATGCAACCATATTTTTCTGATTAGTTTTCTCTACACAAACAAAAAAAAAACTTTTTCAGTTCCATTCACAAATTTAACAAGAGATGGGAGAATTTCTTCATGTACAAATAATCTTATAAAAAATTATATTTTTCTGTCCTTAATGAATGCCTCAAAAGACCACAAATGAATCATTTTATTTTCAAGAAATAAATCTTCTCTCACATTTTTAACTTCTTGTTCTATTTTTTTGTAAAAGTACTTTTTATTTTTTTTTTAAATTTTTGGTTCATATTACCTCCACCACTGTTATCAATCATCCATTTTCTTCTGTTTGTAAATCCTTCAAGAATCTTGATATAATCTTTTCATTAGGTAGCTTAAAATTGCTTTGCTGCACTTCAAAGAACATTGTTCAAAATCACAAACTCTAAATAAGTTTTTTTTCCAAATTTAAAAAATCCATTCCAGTAATAAAAATTCAAATAATATAAAGAATAAATGTCTCTGACTTCAATGACAAAATAAGCCTGTGTCCCTTGCAGTTGTCAGCAATTCTTTAGGGAATATGAATTTCCAGGTCTCAGTGACTTCTTACTTTGAAACCAGAAATACATAGAATATGGCTGAATGGATTTCTATTGATAGAAATATCTGCTTTTGTTATCAACAATCATCTAGCATCGATTTTTGATTGATGAGGAAAAGAAATGGGAAATAATTGGGAAATGAAACTGAAATCCAAAATGAGTAGAGTTTTCTAGAAAGTAGTGTCATCCTTCTTTGAAAAGATGGCAGCCAGTGACTATATTATTAGCAGCAATAAAGTAATGTTGTAAGAAATTAAAAAAAATAATCAGAATAAATTTAAAGGGAATTATATAATTTGGAACTGTTTGATGAAAGATTGGATTTATAAGCTAATTCTGTTTGATCAGTATAAATGCCAATTTCCTTCTATCTATCTATCTATCTATCTATCTATCTATCTATCTATCTATCTATCTATCTATCTATCTAAATCCAAACAGAAAGTGGCATGTAGGTAAAATTCCAAGTGAGATCCTTTTAATATTAATTGTTGAAAATTAAATATTAAAACTGATCTAGCCAAAGGGCTCAATGTAAATAAAATTATTTATTTACTGAGCCAAATATGTATATTGTTTTCAAATAAAACTTTGAAAATGACATCTACCAGATGATCATCTGGGCAAAATAAATTTGCTTCATCTTTATATATATATATATATATATATATATACACAAATAAAAAGATGAGAAAAAAATATTTGTTTATATACAACAATGAGGATGTCATTATCAGTTTATCAAGTCTTTTAAATTTGAGAACAATCATAAATATTCATCAGGTGGATGAAAGGTTAGTCAAAACAGGTGGAAGTCACAAAGGGCCATAATTAAAAAAATAAGGAAGTATATATTTATGTATTTTTATTTTTCAAATGAATATTGTTTAAATTGTGATTAGGTTGTTATATCCTGATCCTCAAATGAACAGTTTTAAAAGCTCCTTCTACTGCAGCCAGTTATGCAAATCCAAGGCAGGATTGATGGTGCACATAAGATGCAAATTCTGACTTAATTGCTGATAATGTTGCTACTTTGAGAGAATTCAAACAAAAAAAAAATAAGTGCCCATTTATCAATATTTCATTTGATTCAGATCATTTAATTGGGTTTTATCAATTTAGAATGTAAATAATATGTACGAGTAAATCAGTGCTCAACAGGAGAAAAACAAAATAAAATGACACCAGAAATAAATATAAAGAATTAATATATATTATAATGAAAATTTTAAAGACCTGTTTTGTAACTAAGGTTGATATATATTTGTATATATTTTAAATGTTGATTTTTCAAGACTCAATCTACCCACTTTAATGATGAGCATAATTTAATCTTACCATAGTTTTACCTAGTACTGGAATAAATGAAGCTTCTTTTTCTATATGCTATGAACTTGGATGTTCATGACTCTCCACAATTTTCTATCTTTTGTAGCTTTTACTAATGTTAGTTTTTCGCTATCTCTCCTACTCCTTATTCTACCATCCGGTTACATAAACTCATTTGGTAGGTTATTCACTGTTTCTGTCAGCTGCTCTTGCCGTTTATATGTTCTGTGACTATCAAATTTTCCAAGCCATCTTTCCTCATAATGTCCTAGAAATTTAAACTATCTCTTTCGGATTCTAAGTGTTCTCATGAAGCTTAGTAAAAATTCATCAAATATATAAAAATATGTTTAGAGTTGAAAGTTCACATCAACTCTAACTTCATTGCCAAAAGTGGAAAGATCTATGTCTCATCTCTAGAGAATCTTTATCATTATTGTGATTTAATGAGAAAAGATAATAGCAAAATATGTAAATAACTTTTAATCAACATTCTGGGCTTTGATGATTAAAAAGCTTTGTAAATTTATCAGTGCAATAAAGTTCAGGCTATAAATTCATGCACTTGACTATTTAATATTCATTTTCCTTGATTTGTTTTCTTCATCAGAAGTTCATTATCTCCTTTTCCTAATTATACTTTTACATTTTGTTTTTGTGTCAATGCTGTTCAAAAGCAAGTAATAGCAGTACTCCTAAGTAGTTTAGAGATTTTGAGATGAATTATTTCATTATTAATTTTGACTAATTTCCTTTAATTTTTTATTGCTTTTTTATCACAACATTCTTGGCTAAGACACTCTTCAAGTGTTACATTTATTCAAATTTCTTCATACTTATTTAAATAGTTGAAGCATGGGTGTGCCAAAAATGTGATGGCAAGCAAAAAAAGATGAAGAAATTTAACCAAGTGATTGTGTTTTATTATTCTGCAGTCATTGAACTTTGGTCAAAACAGGATTTTCTTTTTGTTATAGTTAGCATTGATTTGGCAATCAATAGTAATAAACTGCAGTTTTTTTTATGTTTAGTGCTTTATATTTAAAAACTAAAGGGGTGTAAGACAAGAATGTTTTCTTTTCACTAAATTTATTTAACTGAGGCCATTCTGAGAGAATTGAAGTCCAACCAGGATTCATTATCAGCAGCTATAATCTTAGCAAAATAGAGTTGCATGTATCTACCTAAAATAAGATATGCATCTAAGATATTTAGCTATTTACCTATAGTAATTATTGTTATAATAATAATAATAGCATACTGCAACTCAATAGCTATAAAGTTTCTGTCAAAACACTGTCATCAGGAAGTAAAATGTGGTTAATTTATTTTGTAATACATATAGATAAAATTTGAAAAATATATAAAATAAAAATAAATAAAAAAGATAAGAATGAACAGATTATGAAAATGCCTTAAAACAATCTGACCATAAGAACATTTTAGAATACAAACCTCAGATAAACAAACAAAAAACAATAATAGAAAGCAAAACATTATTTTGTTCAATCCACAGTTTAACTTATAAGTAAAATCCAAGATAGGACAAATATTTTTTAAATTAATCAAAAACACTTCCCAAAAACTCAGAATTATACAAAATTTTCAATAGGAATTCAATCAGATTAAATTATAGCTGAACTAGTAAGTTAGAAAATTACATAAAATAACAAAACACCAGAAACTTAAATAACAACATGCATCATTAACAAGGAATGTAACTGCAGGGACAAAAACAAATGCCCACTAAACGGACTTTGTAATACAGAAGAAGTTATTTACAAAGCAGAGATACATGACATAAATGGTCAAAGTAAAACATATTTGGGATCTACCAAAGACAGTTTTAAAATCACATGGGATGATCATAAATCTACATTTAAACTGGAAAACCTCAAATATTGGACCAAACTTGCTAGCTACGTGTGAAAATTAAAACTGAAATATGGAAAAGGCCCTGATATAACATGGACCATAGTGAAAATAGCCAAACCATACAACAGTGGCAAGCTATACAAATTGTGCCAGGAAGAAAAATTACCTATTATGTTGTTCCCAGAAAAAAAAATCTAAATGAAAGATCATAAATTATGTTTAAATGTAATAATGACCATAAATAATTACTAAGATCACATACACATGGATGAATGTGTTAAAAGATCCTTAAATAACTCCTCCAAAATTTTGAAAACTTTTTGGTTTTTGAAAATTCCAGTCACACCTTCATAAAAAATTCCAGTTCGCACATTTTAAAAGATGTTAAAATCAGTTATTGTAAATTGCTGAAGATACTGAAAGGCTGAAACCTAGGTTGCAGAAATAATTCATTTCCAAATAAAAAATATTAAAAAGTTCTACAATATAATTGTATTGAACACTTTTTAATACAGCTGTGTACTGGTCTAATTTAATTATGATCAAAAACTAACTAATTATATATATATATGTGTGTGTGTGTGTGTGTGAAAATTGTATGTATATAGTTATAAATATCAATATATATACATGCAATTTGTTTCTTTTTTCTGACTGATATCAGTGTCTTTTTATTCACATTATATATATATATAATGTGAATAAAAAGACACTGATATCAGACAGAAAAAAACTACAAGAACTCCTACATAAGGTAGTGAAGGGAAATGAGAAGATATGATTAAACATCAATTGTAAGAAGTTAGTATACGTGGTTGTTAGCAAAAAGAATAGACCAACATACAAATTAACCATTGTAGATGCCAAATTCAAATAAATACAAATTGAAAGCTGCATTGGGATAGCAAAAAATTTCTTCCAAAAGCTAAGTATTAAGAATCAGGAAAACCTTTGTTAAAACCAAAAAGAAAAAAAAGCAGTAAACTGTTATGCAATATCAGTCCTCCCGTGTAGAGTGAATGCTTGACAATCTCTTGCATATGAAGAAACACTGGAAGTAACAAAAATGTCCCTACAGTTTCATAATGCATGATTTTACTTATATCTTTAACATACACCTGCTTAATAAATATCTTGGGCCACTCCAGTCGAGCTCCTTTGTAGAGAATTCAATTATGTATCTAAAGTTGTAATCATATTTACTGGATGGTAGCCACTGTGTGGGGAGATGATTTGCTGTTCTTTCTATTCTGTGGCTCCCTCTTTTACATTTCTGACAAATGTTTGGCAAAGTCTGCAAGCCAAAGCAACCATGGTTTGTAAAGGTTACCAAATGGTAGGCTCGTCATCATTTACACTTGTGTGGTTTTCATTTTCACTCTATTTACAGTCTTCTACCTTTAAGAGCAGTCATAAAAGAATTCTGTTTTATTCATACATTAACTGTCAGACATTTCCGAATGAAGAGACAACAAATTAGATAAGCAGTGTCATCTCCAATCACTGAGTCACAGCTCGAATCAAAGTTGCCAACATCTACACTGCTAATATTCTGGCAATTGATGCTTTGGAGTGTCTTTTAGGTTAGTTAAAATTATGAGACAGAGAGAGAAAAAGAGAGATAGAGATAGAGAGAGAGACAGAGCACTTGAAATTTCAGCAAAACATGATACCAGTTTATATAGAGACCACAGATATTACTATCCATTTTGTAAGCTTCTTTTTTATTTGTTTTCTTGGAAATGACTTGTTACTAAGATAAAGTTGTTAGTCATGGCATCAAGTTCACAAGGCAATAATGACTGTCAAAAAATAGAACCATTGTGTCTATAGATAATAAGGGGTACTTAAGTAGAATTGGTTTTCAAAAAAAGACATTTGTATTTACATATTGGTTAACATGTTTACTTTGCAAACAGGTTTAATTTGTTCTTTTTAGGGATTAATATTTCAAGCTTTATGTATTTGACCAGTACTGATTTGTCATTTGTTTATGATTTAAAGGTTTGCAGATTATACAGTCTACATTGTTCTGGTATACTTCACTAGTATACTGTATATATAGAATTGGTACAAGATTATAACATTCCAATTTGATGTTCACAAGATTTTTTTATATACAACTAAAATGCAATTTAACTTTGATTGGTTAGTTATACATTTCATTGGGGGTTAGCATTTAAATTTTCAGGTAGAAGCAAGGATTTGGAATGTTGAGCTTAAAAGCAGAAATGTCTTCTCTATTTGGCAGAACATGATCTTCTTATCCTTATTCCCTTTTGCTCTGTACCTTAGTGAATGCAGTAAAACCTCTTCAAAGATGATGAAGAGACTTGAAGCAACAGAAATGTTGTTCTACATAAAGATGCTGAGGATACCATGGACCAAACGTGAATAACGATGGCATTTTAGAGAAAAGTAAACAAAAATAACTTATATTAACAACAGGAAGAGTTAGTTGAAATTTCCGGGCACATAATGAGGAAAAATGACTTGGAGAATCTGATACTTACAAGAAAGATTGAGGGAAAGAGGGACAGAGGAAAACAGTGCATAGCATATTTGACAGGTTTGAGTAAACAAATGATAGAACAGGGTTTGGGAGAAATGACAAAAAGACAAAACTTACTAAGTGCCTGGAGGGGCAGGAAGATGTGGAGGGCTATGACAGCCTACACCCTGAAGATAAAAGAACAAGGACTCTCCAAACTGGTATGCCATGATATTTTAGTGCCATTAATTACCAGTTTTTATTTTAATTATTAATATATAATATATTCTTCATTCAATAATTTTTATATATATATATATATTTGGCTTGACTAATAAAATCTAAATAATGTTCAAAAAACAAAACTAATTTTTTCATAAGTTTGCATAAGGCTAAATTTTCTATGCGTCCTCACCATTTTCATCTGGAAGTAGAGCAAACATTTCTCCTCATTTTAGATGAGAAACCAGTCTAGGTGATTCAGTCCATGCACATTTGGAAGTAAGAGAATTTAGGTTAGCAGAATATTCATGTCAATGTAACAGTGAATGCAGGGACTAAGCCAAAATGTTTGTCCTTGGCCCATATGTATGTGCATGGCACTCCCCACATTAAAATGACCTTGTGTCCCATTCTGCCTTTATGGGAAGTCCAGGTAAATATATATCAGTCAAGCAAAACAGCCCATATTATTAGCATATAAACTATATGTATTACGAAGAAATGGTGTTAACAATATTAATGGTAACAATTAATTTGCATAACAGTTTTTATAAGCAAATTTTAATAAATATTTAATTTTTGTGATTAATTAATAATTTAAATTTTCAAAATTGCCTTCTGTAAGCAATGATCCTGTTAATAATTATTTTTTTAAATTCATTGTATTTGAATAAACAGAATTTATACCTGTTTTGACAATTTTTCTGTCATAAGTTGGCAACAAAAAATATCAGTGTTTACATTTTTCAAAAAGCTCAATATAATCCTAGCTTTTCTTTTTAAGGAGCAGACATAAATAAGTTTTTCAAAATATTAAAGTTTTTACAGAATTCTATAATTTTACACCCAGTAACATTAGTTATGATCTTATTTTTGCAGTGTTTATATTAACTATTGTTGTTCTGATATTATAACAAAATAGTTGAATGGAGAAAAACATTATTAAAATTTTTCAAAATAATCTGTTTAATTAGATTTTCTCAAAACAGTGCTAAACTGTTTAAATAAGTAAAAAAAAAGGTGAGTTTATAAAATGAATTTTAATAATTGTTAACACAAACATTAGAAATTTATTCCAATATTCTCTCAGTATCAGCTCTATATAACTGTCTAGAGTAGAAAATTCAAGTTGACTTAGTATAATGACAAAATGAAGTATAGAAAAGTGATATCTTGCTAAAAAATAATACAGAAATTTTAGAAAAGGTAAAAGAACATCTACAACTTTTTGTTAGCTTTTCAAAAGCCAGTATAAGTATTTTGAAAGCTTTGATCTATACTGTCTTGCCATGGATCATCTGATATTAATGTTCAGCTCATGGCTATTCCTTTCTTATCTTTGTTAAAAAAAGGTATATAATTTCAGACTTATAATTATTAACTTTGAACCCACTGAAATAAAATGTAATTTTAATGTTCATAGTTTGAAAACGTTAAATTCCATTTTAATGCTAGTTTAGAGTAAATCATTGTTGCATTGTTCTACAGTGCTAAGAGATGGAATGGTAAGATGAGTGAAAAATTAATATCATACAATTACAGAGGAATTATTTAGCAGTTCTCAAATTGAACATGGTGATATTAGCTGTTTCTTTGTATGGAAACTTCTTGTATTCATTGACTAAGCAGCTAGTTCAAATTTATTAAAATCTTTCTATTAAAATAAATTTTTAAGAAAAATAAGTTTCTCAAGTCCACTTTCCAGTATTGATGGGGGTTTCCTTCTAAACTCTTTGTTTGCAGTAAAGTGGAGTGCTAACATTTTGATTATACCATTTATTTCTCTTCAAATTACATAACTCTTCAATCCAGCTGTTTGAGTCAGTCCTGTTATAGAATAACTACAACTTGAAGACTACAACTGTTAGTGAGTTAGTTCCTTACTAGTGGAACTTGGCACTAAGCAATGTTAAGTATATGACTATAAAACCAAATAAAAAAAAAATTACTTTATGCATAGAAACGATATGGTTTAGTTTATTTTGACAAGTTCATCTTCTTTTGGATTGACACAAACTAATGTTGATGCCTTATATATATATATAATCACCCTTTTTTTCTATTAGAAAGAAATTAAGCTAAAAATCCGAATACCCAAGAGAAATAAATTTCTACTCTGTAAATTAATAGTTATTTTAATTTCCTTCTCAAGCTTTTGGGATAAAAAACATTCAGAAATATTAATGACATATATGTATACATATGGAGAAGAAAAAAAAAAACTAGCAAAATATATTCATGCACTTCCTTTTACAGATATTTTCACATTAACAATTTTTCAATATTAAATAGATTTTTTCTTTTTTTAATATAGACAATTATTACAATGTAGTCCATAGTATGAGTTTCTCATTTAATTTTTTTTTATATATTCGTTCGTTCGCAGGAATGTTTCACTTGGAGCATTTGAAGAGGAATTAGAGTAGAAAGCCATTTGGTTAGCATCATCTTTGGTTCCATTCAACAAATTAATTACAGTGTCTGAAATATTTATTAATATGCTGTTAGCTGTCAAAAAGAACCTTCTTTTATCATTTAAATTAATGGATGGAAGGAATATTTCAAGAAAAGATTACTACTTCAGAAGTGAGCTAAAAATATATTTAATATTTTAACATTTATCTTCTGAATTGTCCCTTATTGTTTTTAGTGTTTTCGTAAATTTTTCCACCTTGCTTATCTAACAAAGCACTCTAAAATTACACTCATTTTATTGGAATTTATATTAATAAAAAGGTTTAATAAGAAGGAAATTTGTAGAATTTTGATTGCTTCCTCATCATGTCCTTTTGTGATAATGTCTCAAACTTCCTTATTCTTAGTCATACTTGCAATCATCCTAAATAATATCTCATGACAAGACACTAGAGATGGTAATCCTGTGTATTTTCCTTTGATTAAAATTATGCATATTATCTTAGATGATGATATTTGTATATTATGATATTATATTATTTTACAGTACAGTTGAACCTTGTCAAGGTTGAGAACAGGTACAACAGCTTTTACTGATGCCTGAGCAAGTACAGTTCTGGAAATTAGTCTGTTTAAATATTCACTCATCTATCAACCATTATATGGCATACCATTGTTGAGATCTTGTTCTCAGTATATGTGATATGAGAGCATGCATGAGAAATAGATTAATGTCTTTCTAAAGATTACTAATGTGAAAGTCCAAAAACCTCCTATATATTAATCAAATCTGAGAAAACTCGTGTTTTATCATTAAAAGAAATGTATATATTCAAGCAAAGAAGATCTCTGGGAAGTAATAGTTGAAGTAATCTTAAATGAAAACAGTTAAAATATTAATAAAATCAGTGAATGAAAAACTGATGAAGGTTATAGAATGTCAACAAGACAATATTAAGAGGTGCCATAATAAAATGATAATTTATGTAAGTATATGGGATATTTTGTTAATCAAATATGTTTATATGACTGATAATTTGGATTTATTTAAGAATAAAAATATATCTTATACTTTGTGTAATAAAACCTGACAGCCTAAAAACAATTTATTAGTATTTTTTAATAAAATATGAGGGATTTCTCATGATATATTGCATATATAAAAAAGTATTCTAAAAATTTTATCTGTATCTTTTAGTTAATATTAGTTTTATTGCAAAACATTGACTTGTGTAATAAAATCTGACATCATGTTAGTAACAGTAACACTAAAAAAAACATCTTGTTCAAGAAATGAAAAAAATTCCCTTTTTTCTTTCTTAAATCATTTCACTCCAAACAAGTCAATAAAACTACTAATACATAAAGGTTTACTGAGTGAGAAAAAATAAAACATTATTAAAGAGAGAGTACAATAAAAAAAAACAGGAATTAAGAAGACAATATAACAATTGACATTGCATTTTAATTTTTGACGATCAAATTTTACAGGAAAACAAAAAGCCAGAAGAGGACTATAAAAAAAAAAGAAGAAATTGTTACTATAAAACTGACTGTTACATTTAGCCATTTCACCTGTAAGATGATAAGAGCTTGCTGCCAATCTAGTCATATATATATATTCATAAAGTCTAAGTACTAAAAAGGAAAGCTTATTAGAACAATTTATCTAGATATCATTCATCTCAATCCCTGTTGTCTTCTAATTTGACTATTTTCATGAAGTGGTTCAGTCATCAGGTTCATACAGTGTAGATTTACATTTATCAGTGAAAATTACTGTTGAAATGTAAGTTTTCATGTACTCTTTCACCCAGCTTACAGGGTTTGTTTTCATGTCTTTAGACAATGTTCTTAATATTCTGCATCTTTTCTCTGTTCACATTTGCAACATGCATTTCTTTAAATATTTTCTGGCTAGTCTGTCCACTTTTCTTGCTAATTACATCTTTAATTTATTTGAAATCTTTTTTTTTATAACATTTCAGTTTTTTATTGTTCTTTTTAACTTCTTTGCAGTTCCTTCAGGGTGTAGGCATTCATGGCCCTTAAACAACTTTTCTTTATTTTTCTGTAGATTACCATGACTTCTTGGAAATCTATTATTGTCTATAGATTACTGTGTCTTCCCTGTTGCTTTGTTTAAAGTTTGGAATTCAGTTTTCCTTTTCATAAGCTTGAAATCCCAGTATAGCCTGCAAGTTAATTTCCCAAGTGCATTAGTGTAAAAGTGAATGCAAATGACTAGGCCAGAATTCAATCTTGGCTTGCCAGTTCTACTTTCTGTGCTAATAACAACTGCACCATCTACACATTTATATTTTTAATAAGAACCAATATTAAAAACTGAAATTGACATTGTATATTTGTTGTCACCATAAAAGATTTGTGTGAGTAATCACCAAAACAGAGGGTGGGAATAATAGTATATCAACAAGTACAAGATTTGCACACTGTGTGAAGTAGATACACTGCTAGTGAACTGCTAGTCAGTATAATCACTCTCCTCTACTGCAATAGTGTCCACATATTTAATAGGAACATTCCATTCCTGTACATAGATATACAACAATATTGAACATATAATTTTATCAACATTGATTGACTGATGCCAATTTTAAATATAATAAAAGCTTATCTAATGTACTGAGAATTCAGTCAGTTAAGTGCCATACGTAATACATGATTGGGTGATCTCTTTTGAGACATGACTGACTGGGTAAAAGATTTTCCTGCAGTAGGTTGCCATTACTTACTGCAGTAGACTGATTGCCAAATAAGGCTAAAGAATCCAATCTGTCCTGTTCTTTAACCCATAGCTGGAGGGAAGTGATGGATTAATACCTTTCCCAAGGGCATTTGCACATAAGTGAATGCAACGAATTCAACTGGAATTCAAACTCGGCTTTCCGATTTCTTGTTTCGAACCAATGTCCACTGCATCACATAAACTGATTATGTAGGCAATGATCTACTGGTAATTATTTACCATTATATCACAGCAGACACCCAGAAAAACTAGAGAATAATTTACTATCATTATTTCATTTGTAGTTTTACTTCTTTTAATTATCTTTGCTTTTTATTACAATCATTTCAGTTGATAGGAACTTCATTTGAGAGAGCAAACGGTATAAAATTAAAAATACAAAAAAGCTTGTCATGAGGTTTGAACTTGCATCATTCTCTTTGGGAGTCATATGGCTATCACCTTAACCATCTTGGCTGTAAAATGTGCATCTGAGCACCTTTTTTAGTCATTCTGCCACTTGACTCCAATTTTGTCTATCATCTTTGTTTTACTTTCAAGTAACTGTTGGTTATTTTTAAAATTGTAGATATTTTTGCTATTATTATTAATTTATAACTAATTTTTACTTCATCTTATTGTTTACTCTTATAACATCATGCATTGATACACTCTTGATGGCGGAGTATTTGATTTAAATAAGAGAAAAAAAATGCAGAAGATAATAATAAGGAATATAGAAAATATATAAATTAGAGCTTGAATAAAAAAGTTAGGAAGAAAACAAGAAAAACAATAAAAGATGTAAGTAGGATAGAATATGAGAGAGAGAGAGAGAGAGAGAGAGAGAGAGAAATAAAATTGATCAAAATGAGATAAGAGAGGATGGGAAAATGAAATAGAGGAGAAAAAAATCAAGAGATGAAAAAGAAACAGAGAAAAATAATAAAACAAAAAAGGAACGGATATGAAAAAGGGTGAGGTTGGGGATTAATCATTTGATTTAGCATCTGCAGTTTTGAAATTGTCTACCTCTCTCTCTCTCTCTCTCTCTCTGTCTGTGTGTGTGTGTGTGTATATATATATATATATTATCTTGTCATCCATTTTTCATTATATTTTCTTGTCACTTTTATATTGTTTTATGATTTTAATTTTTTATCAGTTATTAGAAATGAAAAATTATCTACTTGGTCAAGTCATGATTCATTTGTGAGTCTACAGAAGAAAGGAGAAATGCCATTGAACACTTTATCATTTTGTCACTTTTGCTTGATGTAAAAAAATTTTTCCACATTTTCTGGCTTCTTTAAGTAACAGAACATCATTGCAAACACATTATTTATGTCACCCTTTATACAAAGGATGAAAAAAGTATTTTATGCACTCTAGTTAACCCATAAACATGTCATTTATTTTCTAATATTTTTTCAATAAATTGCAATAGAAATCTTAAAACCCTCATGTTGAGAAATTTTGCAGCTCTCTTAAAATGGAGGCTTGAATTTTAGTTTTAGGCTAACATTGTATCAAATATGTTTATGCAAAAGGATATGTAGAAAAGTTTTCATATCCTTTTTTCTGATTACATTTTATATGATTATTCTTCATTTTTAACAGCAAATGAAGGCTCAATAAAAATAAAACAGTAATATTCTAACTTGCTGATAATGTTTGTGAAAAATTACAAATAAAACAATACTAAATAATCATAATTCAATATAATTAAGAAAAATTATGTAAATAACTCTTATTATAATTTATAACCAGAAATGAAATATTTTCTTATACATTTTGCTGTTTGTCTGACTAAACAAAATCTATTGTGTCCAAATCTATTTTCCTCAAATTAAATTGGTGAAATCCATTATGAATATGGTGATTTAGAAAAAAAATGACTAAAAATTTGCTTTAAATGTTAAACTTTGTGCTAGAGCTAAACATAACTTTCTTTATTTTGAATTCTTAGAACGAATCTATTTTTCATTGTCTGTGACTGTCTTGTCTCAAAAGGATGTTTTATCAAAAAGAGAAAGACATCAGTTAAAATATTGATCAATTACTTTTTCCAGAAATTCTTGTGAAACCCATTTTCCAAGTTTCTGAGTTTTTTTCCTAAGGCTTGTTAATGGTGTACTCTATTTGACTGATTATAAAGCAGTAAAGAACTTAGTAACCTCTAAAGACACTTCTAAGATTTCCCCTAACATTCTGTAAAAGATACTGCTGGGAATCTTTGCATCAGCTTAATAACTGTTACTCATCTCAAGATAGTTTTGGAGATTAATTTTACCATTCTTGGTTAATTTTCATTTGCTTGAAGCATTTTTAATGTTGAAGTAAGTAAATAAGAAGTTCAAAAGAAAAGAAACAGGAGATCCAAATTTCTAGAAAAAACTTTTTTTTACTGTATTTGTCTATAATTTTGAGATGAGGTAGTATTAACATTATTTACATTGTTTGGACTGTTGTCCTTATCTTTATTGTCATGTTTAGGACGTTTTGGCTGTTGTACGCTCCTGCCATCTTCAGGTGCTAGGTATGTTGAACCAAACCCCCTTATTTCAATCACTGGTGTATATCATTCTCATCCATGTGTGATGCCACTTCCAGATGCCATGTAGCTATCTTCCTTTAACTTAACTTTCTAAGTTATTTGTTCACTACTGCTGTAGCCTGGTATTGAACTCATAACTCTTTGGGTCAAGTCACTGGAATAAACCATGTTTACTTGAGGTGTATGAATTTCTGGGACTTATAAACTTTATGTCTCAACAACTATTTTTTTACCAGAGCTCATACTGCAATCTTTTTCTCTAGCACTCTGTATTACTGGTTCCCATATTGTATTAATTTCTC
This sequence comes from Ascarosepion bandense, assembly GCA_037127315.1. Lineage (NCBI taxonomy): Eukaryota > Metazoa > Mollusca > Cephalopoda > Sepiida > Sepiidae > Ascarosepion > Ascarosepion bandense. The sequence continues at coordinate 580,746 of JBBBDQ010000477.1, forward strand.
TGCTTGGTTGGCTTAGGAGATTTTTGTGGCCTAGCATATACACTGATTCCTTAAGTTTACATAGTTTCCAGTGGTGTTTTTTATCATTTATTTCAGCTGTGGTGGTGGCGGGGGGGGGGGGGGCAATTCCCTTTCTCCCTCCATATTTTTTTACTGAATGCTTATTTTTATTTTTCTTATTAGCAGAGGAAATACTTTTACTGGTTTTTTTTCTTCATTCTTAATTGTCTTTCCTTTTACACATTTTGCTTCTCTCTTATTCTCTTTCCCTTTCTCTCCTTTCTCTCTCCAAACTTCACTGTTTATTATTTTTTATTTTTTTTTGGCGTGGAGAAATTTTCTCACTAGGTTTTCTTTAGGTTTTGCTTCTTTTTATCTTTTTAACTCTCAATATTTTTGTTTACATCCTTTTTCTTTGTTTATTACTTTGCATTTTCTTTCGAACTTTTTCCAGTTTTTTTTTCACAATACATTTTTCTTTTTCAATCCTTTTTATTTATCCTATTTTTCCTTTCCTTTTTTTTTTCTATTTTTATTCTTGTTTCTTTCTCCTCTTCATTTGCAGTTTCTCTATCTCTCTCTTATTTTTGACAAACCTAATCTTAATTAAAATGTATTTTTCATTGTTGCAAAAAATGCCTCTCTCAATTAATATATCTTCAAAGGCAATGACAGGCTACAGAAAAATGTAAAATAAATTTATCCCACATAATGCAAAAAAGCCTCTGCCAAGGATGAGGGAAAAAGCACACACACACGCGCGCACACGCACACGCACACACACACACACACACACACACACACACACACACACACACACACACACACTTGAGCTATCTGCTAATGCTAACTACCAAAATGAAGCCACAGTAATTTCCAAAAGGTTTCTCCAGGTTTAGCATATTCTTCTACTTTATGTACCATGTTTCCCCAGGATGTAGGTGATCATGGATTTCCACTTGCCCCTATCTCATGTCGCCCTTAATATTTCCCCTCTTGGTATCTCTCCCAAACCCTGCTCTGCCATCTATCTGCTCAAGCCCATCACAGTCTCTGTCTCTCTTTTCCTCTATTCGTCCAGTAAGTATTAGGTTCTCCAAGCCCCTCTTCTTTATTATGTGTCCCAAAACCCTCAGTTGTCTTTTCTTGATGCCATGTATAAGTTTCCTTTTCATTTGCATTCTCTCCAAAGCCACACATGTTCAGTCCATGGTATTCTCAGCATCTTTCTGTAGAACCAAATTTTTGTTGCTTTGAGTTTCTTTTTCTTCTTTGAGGAGGTCATCTAGCATTCACTGCTTTGTAGGAAGAGAAATATCATATAACAATCCAGTACTTTTTTCTTTTACAAAATCTTCCTATCTCTCAATACTCTGCTTAGCCTTCAATAAAGGCATAAAAAGAAAAATTATTTTAAATTTATGTGAATACAATATAAATATATTCTTCTTTTCTTATTGCTGAGATGATGACTGCTATCATTTTCATAGAAGAAAAATAAATTTTAAAAAAGAAACAATTTCAAACTTTAACTCAATGGAAATTGCAAGAAATCTTTTTGATTCTCTGTTACTTATAGAATAAAAGGCTTCAATTTTTGACAAGGTATCAATGTAATTGGTCAATATTTTCTTAGATATTCAAATTTCATATGTGAGAGACTTGTAAGTTTGTTGTATTAGCGAGTCAATAAATCTTATCCTTAAAATATTTTTGAATAATAAAAACATACTCAGAGAATATCCATGATAATTCAGCATTGCTGTGTGATTTAGTAAAAAAAGAAAATTGTTAATCTCAGAGAAATTTAGCCAGGCAATATAAATGTGTGATTATATTGTTGTGGATGATTTTAGCATTTCTGTTAATATGCATAACTTTTCACCAAAAGGATCATCCAATGTTTGAAAAACCAAAACCCGTCTTGAATAGAAAGAGTGTACACTTTTCTTTATTGAATGATGCCTGCTTGTACTGATTTCTTCAACCACACAATATGCCACAGTAAAATTGTATACATGTTATGATACAACAAAATAGTTGCAAACACCTACACACACACACACATTATATGTATTTATATATATACATATGAGAGAGAGAGAGAGACTGTTTTAAGGTATGCTATATTTATGGGCTAAAATGTTTAATATCAAGGAAAAAGCATATGTAAATATAAAAGTATACATTGAAATCAACAGTCAGTAGTGACAGTCATTATGCTTAAATGCAATCATCAGGCACATAGTAAAAATAAAACACTCCCATTTTTAGAATGTCTTGTAAAAGTCAATTGTAACACATTCACTACTTTGTTATACAAATAACCTGCTAGTAGAAACTCTTGTTATGTTAATTTTATGAGTTAAGGCCCTCTTAGCTATGAAATAAGTACCACAAAAATTTTTTTCAAGGGACCACACAAAAATATATCCTCTAGTCTACTTTTCCCTCAAGAACTCAATTATGTAAAACAGACGCTAGTTAACAAAGGTTTTTCGAACTACCTCATTAATCACTAGGTCAGATTATTTTTTCTTAAGTAACTAATAGCAATACTAAACATACAGATAACATTAACATTTTCTATAAAAGTCAAATATGCATTAACTAAATAAAATAACTAGATAACTAAAATGCACATGAAGATAATCTTTTTGAAACATTATAAAGAAATACACAACCCCATTCAATCAGAGGAAAAAATTATCAACTGGGTGCAATGGATAAATTGCTGTTTAAATTATGTGAATATGAAAATAACACTGACATCTCATTTAAACAGATATGTTTACTGAAATTACACAAACTATCTTGAAATACTAAAGAGTAAATTTATCTAATAAAATTGCCATTGTGTTCAACCACAGCCTCCAAATGACTCACTTGTATCTCTTCTAGAAGATCTCATTGTTTAAGACACCATCATCCTTGATTACAATTTATCTTTAATATTACAAAGGGTTTACAATGAGTTTGTTGGTCTCTTGCTCAACTGTCCCTCACACATATTCAAAGGCATTGCAGTCCGAGGATTAAAGGTGTCCAGATGTAGGGGGTAATGTTGTTGCAGAAATTATCTGACAGCTATGACTGGGTTCTTCTGCTTGTGTAACATGGTGCAGAGTCCAGTTGTCAGACATAAAGTCTTCAAGCAGCCACACTTTTGACTAAGTGCAGTAATACCTACCTGGCTATAGACCTGATTGCCTTGGAGGGATCATTGTTAATCATGGCCTGGATTTTCCCAAGAAATTTTTGAGTTTTTTTCTTATCAGAATGATCAGAGTGAGATTTTTAAGCTGCTGTACCTTTGTAATCATCATTAAACTCGTATAACTCGTTTTGAATCTTCTGTGCTGTCCTCAGATTGATATCCAAACACTCTGAAATGTTCATATTAAAGCTTCTGATGTGAATGCCTAGCAGCACAGCATGCTGTTTCCAAATTTCTGGTTGAGTGAATTACATCATGGTGCTCTTTTTCTAACAGACAGTGTCCAACTGACCCTACTATATTGTTCACTCAACTAAATCAAAAAACGAGCATGCATGTATCTAAAGACATAAAATGGCAATGATTTAATCATTGCACCCTCAACATTCAGTTAAAAATAAAAAAAATAAAATTATCCTTGATAATGTCTAAAAGAATACCTCAAATCACTTGGATATGCAGAATGTTTAGACAGTTTTACACACTTTATGTCTGGAAAAGAAAACAGATGACATGAGAAAAAATAAATAAAATGCTCACTTGCAGTATCTTGTTTGTCATCTTTAATGAAACTTGTATGTGTTTGTGTTGTCTTACTACATATCTATATTAAGGGTCCAGAAATGTCTCTGGGACCTTGTGGGTGACAAATTATTTTCCATCTTTTCCATCCTCCAACCTCTCTCTGATAGGCACTACTTCCATGAAAAGTTCAAACTTTCATGGCAAGAATCTGCTATGACACTTACACTGTAGCAAACCACTCGCATTCCTGCTTCGAACTGCTTCTTCCTGTGAACACCCACTTTGTGGAACTGACTTCCAAGAGGATGTTTCCCTGATCACAACAGTCAACCTGTTTAAGGCTAAGATTAATCAATATCCTCTTCTCCTATATACACAAATTACCTCTAAATATAACCCTCAACCTTGGTGAATCTTAATATACACACACACACACACACATATTTATATTATAAGTGACGGTTCTGAAAAGTTCTACAACTATCAAAAACACTCCTCAAAAAATATATTTGGGTAACTGGTCAAATTCAATAAAGTGAACCAGACTCCAAACTGTTCATCACCTCATCATATATTCACACACATACAAGTGAGTGGTTAAAAGCTCTTGATTCAACCCATTTGCCAAAATGAGATTAAACATCAGAATTTTCAGTGGAATCCTACCTTGGTTGGGCTGAGAACACTTCAGCATACTTTATATATATATATATATATATATATATATATATATATATAAAACATTTTATTGTTATGATATTTACTTTTGCTAATTTTCTTTTTCACTGTTTTCTTAATTTTTAAAAAATTTTTCTTAAATCATTTTTTGGTCTCTTTTCCATTTTTCCTTAGTTAATATGTTTAACTATATACACATATACAGATGAGAAAATATCTTGGCTGCAAGTCTAGGTTTTTGGGATGCAACTAAATATATATGCACACACATATACATTTGTTTGTCTTTCTCACTTCTGAAAATGCAATCAGCTCCAATTTAGACATTTTAGTCTTATTTAAATCAAATGGTGTACTCCATTCACTGCATCACTCTCTTCACCTCCCCACACCCAGTTCTGCCATTTGTGTACTATCTTTTTTTGTTTTTTTGTTTGACATTTTGCTATGGTCTTCTCTTGATGCTTAATCTACCTGTGGACATCTATTTCTGGTATGTCTTGATGATTAACAGTAGATCTAAGCACTACACCAGCATCCCTCTCTTCCAAACCAAACTCATGAAGTTGTTCAAGCAGATAATTTACTCTTCCCTCCTCCTAGTTAAATCAAGTGGACACAATCAAACATATGGCACAGAATTTTAAAAATGAAATGTTAAGACAAAATTAAGGTCAGCAGAAAGACAAATAGTATTAGAAAAGATACACACACACACACATATAGAGAGATACGAACAGTTTTAGATAAAATTCATAGATGTGAACATATTGAATAGACATGAAGAAACTGAGACTAAAGAATAGATACAAACTGAAATAGATAGAAGTCATTTAAAAAAGATATGGATTGATTTGTGTAAATATGAATAAACTATGAACAGGCATTGATTTTCATAGACATTAGGCTTATATAAAAGCAAGCAGTGATAGATATTTACAGATAGATTTATATGGATATGAAAAATATTGGTACACATGAATAGTTTTATAAATATATAGAAACAAAGATTGAAAGATAGATATGAACAAAAAGAAAAGAATATGAAGATATAGCTTCTTCTCAACCTGTTAATGTTGTTTTTGGGATTTAACTCTTCCCAAATTCATGAAGAGAAATGGGCCACTACCCTACCAAACTGGCCCAATATATGTCGGTAGGGTGGGTGTGACAGGCTTGAGTGATAATGTCTCTTTCCAATTCATGATTGCCCAAGAGAATTTGCATGTAAGTGAATGCGACGAACCCAAATAAAATTCGAACTCAACTCTCTGATTTCTCATTCTAAACCATTATCAATTACACCATTACACATCCAAGTTTATAGTACCTAGTAATCTTCAGTGGTCAGATGAGGAATAGTCTTTCAGCAGGATATGGCCATAAGTTAGAGATAGCTAGATCAATATAAATGCTGATAAATGCAGCTCGGAGGGAACGGGCTAAAATATAAATTCGAAGAGAATTTTGGATCCACACAGAAAAATATTGAAAGAAATGAGAAATCAAAACCCCCTAAAAACAAATAATTTTCATATGATTGAAATTAAAAAAAAAATTCTTATTTATTCATTGATCACTTTCATATCAGGAAATGATTCAGTGTATCAAATATAGAGCTGGATCAATGATTTGATCCTTCATGATGGATGAGGGAGATTTGGATTTTAATAGATTTTTTTCTCAGCTGACACTCTCACTTACTGCTGCATTTTTTTGCTTTTAAAATCATTTCCCTTTCATTTACTTGATTCATGATTGATTGCTGCTTTATTTTCAAGAAATTGGTAAAAGAAATGAGTTAACATTCTATTGACATTATTCAAGATCAAAAGAAGAATTAATTATATTTATGACAATAATATTCTTGTAGTCCCAGAAATAGCTTTTTACCATATCGCCTGAAAATTTAAAAAAATGCTAAAGTCAGTTTGTATCAGTTTAATGTATTGCCATAGGTCATCAATTATTGGCAGTTTATGTTTAGTTTTACAGTGAAAGAAAGAATCCTGAGAACCTTGACTGTGAATAGAGTAAATGTCAGAAATTTGGTACTTAGAGTAGGCTTGTAGATTCATAGATTTTAAGGAAAATGTTTACTCCTAGTCTTTCTTCCAATTTTCAGTCACAGTAATACTTATGGTAGGCATGTTCTTAACATAATTTCAGTTTTCTTTTCTTTTTTTTAAATCTTCAATTTAGACAAGCAAAAAAAAAACGAATATTCTTGGTTACAAGTTCAGCATCTTTTCTCTTTTTCTTTTGGACATGCCTCTATGGATTATATTAGGGTTGGAGGGTGTTCACTTTTCCTTTTCTTTTTTAAGTTTGTTATAAAAGTTCTCTTTCCTTCTTCTTTTTCAAATCATCATCATTACTACATTTCCTTACCATGTCATTATCCAAGAAGTTAACCTAGAGTAAAGCAAGATAGAAAATATATGCATTCTGTTTCCATAAATTCTGATGTTAAATGATACTTATGTTGTAGAGTGGCTGACACCTCTGCAGCACTCTCAATGATGGAGTTCTCCATGGCCTGAAATGTCCTATTTAAGTAAAGAAAAGTAACATTTGAGGTATAATATTTGAGTGCCATTTGAGTAATATTTGGACTAATTACTTTTGGTGACTATTGTGTTGTAAGTTGTCTTGTCTGTTATTGTAACTATTGTAATGTTCTGTGTGTATCCATTTAGCACCAAATATTGTGCTGAATAATACTGCAGCACACATTTTCTGTGTATCGTATCTACCTCAGCAATACAACAACTTAATATCTACAGTGCTTATATTTTCATTACATTACTAATGTTTTAAGTAGATGAGCAGTTCTGCACAGTGCATTTTTTTTAAAAATCTCTTGTAAACATAGGTTGCCAGGAACTTTATTAATGTTCTTATCTGTACTATTTTTGATCATACACAGGACTCATTGTTATGGTTATGACAGCTGTTTTAATGTGTCATTATTTTATTCCCAGTTCCTTATGGTCACTTACTTTATCATATTTTTTAACAGATATATTTTTATTTGAAGGCACTGTGAGAAGACATCTTTTGTTTGTAGTCTTTAATCAAGAGGTCATGTCTATTAGCTTTTTATGTCTGTCAGTAGAAATAGTAAAGTGGCAAAGAATAGTGGCTTTTTTTGATGGATTCAAAGTGATGTTCATCCTGTTGTTTTTTCAGCCTGTGGCACAATATAATACTGACATATCTTCCTGGGAATATAATGCCCAATCTTATGTTGACCTTTGTATTCTTTCAAAGTGTCATGATTGGACAGTCAGACACTAAATGGTCAACAGTCTTTAAATGTTGTTCACATAATCTACATATATTGGGTCTGCAATATTTTTATTAAGTTTACCTGGTAATTCCTGTTAAACAGGGTTCTGTGCAGTCATTATAAATGTCACCATCTGCTTTTAAATGAATTTTGCATTTATCTATATCCTTATTGTTACTTCTGAATACATATTTGGCAGGTAAGTGCTTTTGTTCCCAGGTATTTTGTAAATTGTTTTATCTTTGCGTCTTTGCATCTTTTTTTTTTTATAGTTTTAACAACATATGTTGGTTTTATGTTTTTATTTATTCCCTTCACATTGATATTGAGTTTCTTAAGGATTTTCTTTTCTTTATAAATGAGGCATTTTCTTTTTTTACTTTTATACATGGCTGTTAATGTTGTAATGCCTAATTAGACATGATTAGACATGATTTTTAATTTGTTATTGTTTAGCAGGTCAATCCAAGCTTATTTGACTACCTGACAGGCAAGTAGCGTAACCACTATGCAACTGTTTTGCTACTTGAGCAGCATAGTAAAATTAACATGAAAATACTTATTTAGTCAGAGTTCATATTTACTGTCATGATCCTTAACACTATTACTTCTGTCAAAAACACCATCATCATTAATATGATTGTTGTTTATTATTTTTTTCATTTTGTTATTTGATATAATAATAAACAGTTTAGCATCCATGTGCCTCTTCCATAAATACTTTCATGGTAATTGTTCTGATGAACTTTCTTCTATGGCATCTAGACTTAAATTTAAGTGTAGTACTAAATCAACAACAAGGTCTCATTATTTTACAGTTGAATTAGCCAGATGTAACCACAGATTCTTTACTAATAGTTTCTTTTCTTGCACTTCTCACATGTTGAACTCTCTTCCAGCTTCTAGCTTTCCAGTTTGATCTTCAAAGATTTAAATGCAATGTTGATCATTATCTACTTTCTTCTTTATTTCACTTTTATTGTTCTTGCTCCTAGATAATGTTTCACTCTTTCTTATTCTTTTACACTCAGTAACTCCTTGTGCCTTGCCTTGCTTGGAATGAAATGATTTTTAAAAAAATGCCTGAGACCCAAAGTAAATGAAGGCTTAATTCATGAACTGAATTTTTTGTAATTCATATTTTTTAAAATTATTTTATTGTAGCATAAAACACCAAAGCTGACAATTCATTGAAAGTAAATTTACCTTCCCATGAACATGGTTTAGGCAATTGCATCATCAGATGTTCAAAGCTACAAAGGCATCCAGAAAAGGATGTTGTCACAGCCCTCACAAGAAATTCAATTATCTAATTATATAGATATCTATATACGTGGAGGAAATCAGCAGATCAAAGAAAAAAAAAGAGCCTATCTAAAATCCCACACTAGAAAAAAGTGTTTAGTGCCTTGCATTGAGGCAGAACATAATATTTATAGACTGATTCCTGCTTGAACATAATCGACTGCAACTAAAAGTTTCATGCACATATGCACAGTCTTCAAGCAGTCAGCCTGAGGATTGCACATATGTGCATTAAACTTATAGTTGCAGTTGATCACATTCTAGCAGGAATCAGTCTATAGATAAGTAAATGTATGTATGTATGTGTGTATATATGTATATATATATATATATATATATATATATATATATATTCATGTCGAGTTTAATTCATTTTTTTTCTTTTTGTTATGGCCTGTTATTAGAACTTAACCCACATTTTGTACACCTACAATGGTATTCACAACATAATGTGTCAACCATCAGTAGTTAAAAGAAAGTTTTTCAATTGTCCATTAAGGTGAAGCAGGGCTGTCATTGGCTCATCTATTGACCAATCAAGGGATTTGTTACATTCTAGTTACTGAGACCTCTGGATTGGCCACTTCTTTTAATTTCTTATGAGGGTCATTATATTGTAAGTCTTATATTCAGTCCTAAGATTTTGTAAATTACCCAATTTTGTTTCTTTTTTTATTACTAATTCTCTTTCCAATGTTATATAAAATTTGTTGATTTAAATGTTCTTATTAAGTTTAACCCAAAGAAAATTCTATAAACATATTTTATGTTAATCAATATAAAAACTTTTGCACATTTTTTTATTTCTTCAATAAAATTTTTAAAGTAAAGCAGCTGAATTCTTTTATAAATATAATAAAAAGAAAAAAAACCTTTTTAAGATTGATGTTTTTGGGTTCTCAAATTAGTTAAAATAAGATTTGCTCAGACCGTTTTCCTAGTGAATTGTGAGAATTAGCTAAAAGCAAAACTACTCCAAGATGCTGATTGTTGTTGTTGTGTGTTGCTTCTCTTTTTCTTTTAAAGTGCCCTCTTTTTGTGGCATGAATACCCAAGTGAGCCAAAGCAATTTTTACAATAAATCTTTGTATTGATTTGCTATGGTGGAATATTTATAAAGTGGATTTGCTTGACTGGTGATTCAAATGTTTCCAAAAGTGGTATTGTTCATCAATGTAAAACAAAATCACTACCTGTTGTCATTTGCAGTAGTAGCATGATTACCATCACTTGAGAAAAACATGGCTGATGGAAAAGAAATCTTTTTGCTGATGCAGAAAACCCACTCAAAGGAACACATCAAAGAATCTTTTTCTTCCATACTCTGTATTTTTTCTGCATCAGCTCTTTATAAACTTTTTAATTTTTTTATGTGGGTTGGGGGTTATTAGTTTTGTTTTTATTATTTGTATTAATACTATCTTTATAAAACTGACTTCTGAGAAGAATGCTGATCTTTTATGGCTAAGACCAACAGCAAAGTTTGATTTTTCTGTTTGCACATATAACTTTAATATAAGATATTTACTATTTTCTTACAAACTTGTTCTATGCTTTATTCTTAATTCATAGAATTACTTAATGTAACTAAGGTTTTTAGGACAACTTTTTTTCTTTTGATAAATTTATCCCAAGCAAGTCATGAAGATGTAAGAGGGTACTGGGAGTGAAAGAGAATGAAATGACTTTAGAAGGGACCAAAAACCCAATCCTAAACAGGAGACAAAGGATAAATCTCTATTTCTGTTCAAAAGACTAAGGAGTATGAACTGGATGACAGGTTAACCTATTAACTTCTTTTGAAAACATTAGTATATTTCTAACAGTTCTCCACTAATAATTTTTATTCACATTTACATGTAGCAGAAATTCATATTTAGAAATCATTTTGAAAATATTTCTGCACAATAACTTAAAAAAATCACTTTACCAAAATCATTTTTGTTTCTTTGTGACATTGTAAATAACATTCATCACATGAAACAGATTTAGCACAATGAATTTTAATTTTCTATGAAGAAATCTGGCCTTTATTTTAATGTCTGACCAGAAAATAAGCAGGCAAGTAATGTAGCCTCTATGCTAGTGTTCTGCTAGTTGAAGAGCATAGTGAAATTAATTTCAAAATACTTGGGTGGAGTGCACAGCTTCTATACTGATTCTGTGCACAATAACATGGAGTGACTCTCATTTAAGGCAGCGTACAAAGAGTTCATGTATACTATTAAAAATAATTACATTTATCTTAGCAATTTATTTTGTCCTCCTTGCTTTTTTTTTTCATTTTGTGTTTATATGTGTGTCTGTGGAGGTGATTAATTTTGTGAAGTTTTTTCAATTTGCAAGGATGTCTTTAATACCACAGCAATGGAGATCTAATAGAATATTTTACTCTAAATGGAAGTTGTTTAGTGACAGACATTATAATTTTGTCTTTATCTTGTTTTGTTTGTTTCTTTTCATCATTTACCCCAATTTTTTTTTGACTCTCATTTACTCTTACATTTTATCTTTGTTCTCTTAATTTTATATTTCGTTGTCATTTATCTAATTTTTATCAGTCTTTTCTCTCTTTACATTTTTTTATCTCATCCTCATTTTGTTTTTTCTTTTCTCCTCCTTCCTTTGTTTTTCCTCTTTTTCTCATCCTTTCTTTGTTTTTCTTCTTTTTATCTATCACAGTTTTATTTTTCACAATCCCCTTTATATTCTCAATTTTTATTTTAATCTTCTTATTCTTTGTCTTTTTTTAATTTACCTGATCATCTCCCAACTTTGCTTCTTTTTCCTCCTTTCCACTCTAACTTTTATTACTTTTGTCTTTCCTCACTTTCTCTTAGAACTTTCTTAATTTTCATTCTTTCTCTCTCTTCTCGGTCTTGGGTATGACGACAAACTGTATCTAGCAGCAAGGCCTCTGATTAGAAGATTTCGAGGAACATGCAACCATCTCTTAATTGCTGTTGTTCCCAGGTTCGCTCTGACCTGGGGTGGTAGCACCTGTTAGGGTTCCAGTTATGGGCAAATAGTTACTTACTGAACTAGGGTCAAAAAACTATGAATATACTTTTTATAGTAAAAATTTTAGAAATATGTTTTTGAAGAAAATATTACAAATAATATGTTTTTGAAGAAGGAAATGTTACCAAAATATTATTAGCAATACATTTTGAAATAAAATTGAAGGGAAAAAAATTTCCATCAATTTCTGGTTTTTTTTGAAAAAATTTATTAGCAATACATCTAATTGTTGACAAAATCCATTTATCAAAAATATGTCAATGAAACCCTGATCTACAAACTGCTTTTTAAAAATACAAAACCAGAAGACATCTTGAGTTTTCTAAAAAAGAACCAACTTTTTCATCAAAATCTGACTAAATCATTTTTCTCACTATAACTGAACATTTAAAAAAATAGCATATAACAATACTCTAAAAGTCCTCCTTTTTGGCATTAAATAACCCACAGAGGTTGATATGTCGTTAAACAAAACTCAAACTCTTTCTTCTCCTCTCTCATATTTTCCCTTCTTTTTCTTTAGCTTTCACCTTTCTGCTCATCACTAATTCTCTTTTCCATTCCTTCCTTCCCTAAATCTGTTCCCACTTTCATATCCCACCTTTGCACTTTCTCAGCCCTATATATATATATATATATATATATATATTCTGTTTTCTTTTTCCTTTATTCACTTTGCCACTCCTTTTCTGTTATCTCTTTTTACTTTGTTCCCATGTTGGTTCTCTTTTGGTCTGTTCCTTCTTAAGAGAAAATTCCCTCTTCTTTTCTCATAATATTTGTCAATCATTGACTTCCACTCCTCCACTTTTCTCAATTAAAAAAAAAACTAAGTAGAAAAACATTGCACAGAGAAGCATGACAAAATTCCTGATTTGTTTTACCTTTACTTTCATGTTTTATTCAGTGCCAATTCAATCTTTTTGCCCAAACTCTCTCCCAGCAATTAATGGCTTATCCAATTTTTCCTTTTCTGTTATTTCTTGTCCACATAAATTTTAGTTTTGTTTTACAACAAATATATTTAAGAAGAAAAGCAAAAAAAAGACAACCAAGTTCTTTGGAGTGCTGTTTGTGGCTGATTCGAAGCGTAATTTCTCTTGCTCAAAATAGATCTTAAACTGAAGTATGCAATCTGCATTAAAGTTGGCTTTCAACAGATGTGCACATTTTTTTTTAACTTTTGAAAGTATCTAAGGAGAAGAGTGTTTCTGTAACCAGCACTAGCCTCTTAGAATTGATTTCATTAAGATATATATATATATATTCTCACAAAATAAAGTCACAATAAATTTCTGTTCTATGTCTGCAGATATATTATTAATACAAAGAAATTTTATGGTGATTCTAGTTAGTCCTAACGTAACTATTAGGATATATCATCATTCATCTAAATCCAGTTATTTCTTTCTTTAACTGTCAGTCATTATTGGTGTTAGTGATTGATCAAACTGTATCAATCACTGACCAGGATTTAAAAAAGAATGAGAGAAAATGGGTAGAAATATTTTAGTTTCAGTAAAGATTATACTGTATGATGTGTCTGTAATTTTTAAAATTGTATACCTGTTTTGTAAAATAATTTGCATTACAGTGAAATTTGTATGGAAGCATAATCATAAGTAAATAATGATTTAAAAAGTAATGACTTTTTTATTGTTATTTTTTTTAAAAATATCCCTAAGCTGATGTTGACTTTTTCCTGTCTTTACAAAATGAATTTTGTCGCATTTTTTTCTTCATTTGTTGTTTTTATCCTGAAATTCTTAATCAAATACCTTTCAACATGTAAGTATCATGAAGTAAAAATAAAGATATACTTTTTCCCAAGATGTAAAGCTGCACCCTATATTCTATTGTCTGAGCAGCTCATTTTTTTTCTAAGTAACATCATATCCATGAAAGTTGGCCAGTCTGTCATATTTCTAACTCATTGCTAAAAATATTCATACTGTATTATATTTTTACTCTATTGTAATTGTGTGCCTTTCTTCTGTCTTTTCTACAAATATTTTCATGTCTTCTGCTCTTAGCTTATTTTCCTGGTGCCCTAAACACATGAATTTACTCATGCTACTAGATTGGCAACTAGGTTTCACCCTTTTACAGTCAAAACAGTCAAAATGTAACTGTCACTTCTACTCTGTCAGTTTCTTTACTCGCACTTTTTGGCAGTAGAACTCCCTTCCACATACTTGCTTCCCTGATAGCTACAATCTCCAAAAGTTGAAGTGCTATCTTCTATCTCCTTGATTCCTATCTTATCCTTTCTATAACATCCCCAGTAATTTGTTCCTTTTGTTTTTTTTCTTGTTCTCTCACTGTAATATCTGCACGGGATGTGCATTTGTGGTGCAGTGGATATTGGCTCGGAATAAAAAATCGGAGAGCCAAGTTTGAATTCCAGTTAATAGTCATTGCATTCACTTATGTGCAAATACGCTTGGGAAAGGTATTAATCTGTCACTTCTCCCTCCAGCTATGAGTTAAATAACAGGAAAGATTGGGTTCTTTAGCCTTGGTTGGCAACCAGTCTACCACAGAATGTAATGGCAACCTACTACTGGAAAATCTTCTGCCAAGTTAGTCATGTCTCTTTTGAGACATAATTGCCTAAGTGTGTATCACGTATAGCACTTAACTGACTGAAACCTTGCACGCTAATGGGGGTACTTGTTTGTTGTGAAACGATGATAAAAAAAACAAGTTTTAAATTATTTGAATTCTGAAGTGAAGTATTAGTAAATTTTGGCCCATCTTTTTTAATCTTATTGATAATTTTTATCGCAACATTCCAAATTGAATAAAATCCTCACTTTTGAAGTTGTTTGAAATGGAAATAAAATATGGAGAGTCGTTTTATAAGACTTGAACTCAAATCCCCTGTCTTGGTAATTTGTTTTATTTTTATAGATAACACTTTAACAAATTCTATACAGTGTTAATAGTTCTTTGTAGAATCTATTAGTAGTTAGTTAATAGTAGTTGTTTGTCAGTAATATGTTTATCTTTCTCATCACTGTCTTTCTCAGTTTTAGTTTTTTCTTACATTTTTTTTCTTTTGTGACATTTATTTGATTGCATTTCACACTTGTTTACTTTGTGTTTTTTCTTGTGAAACAAAAAAAATATGATCATTAAGAAGATTTTTGGTCCTAATTTTTTTTTCCTTGAAATCAAAATCAACTAAATGGGTTTTCTCTAAAAAGAAATTCCAAAATTTTTCATCAGTCACTCCTTGATTTAACTTGAATTCTGACTTTAATTTTTTAAATTCCTTAATTACATTTTAGTTTTCAGTAAAAAAATAAAGTATTCTATTTTCCTCTTTTGTATTTCAAAACCTTTGCCCTTTGCTGTCAGATTCCATCCTCTTTCAAAATAAAATAAAATATTAATTCATTTCAATTATTTTATATAAGGCTGATAAAGCAAAGGAATCACCAATGAAAAACTGTTAAAATTATGAATTTTTGTTGAAATACACCAAAATGATTGAGTATAAAGCAAGTAATATTGGTTTTCTTAAATTCTGAAATGAATAATTTTTATTGTTTTATTTGGTGGGTTTATTTTTGATTTGTTCTTATGAAAGTCTGGCTTTTCTCCAGTATATAATGGAATCTTGCAACTACTCCTAAAAATAAAAACAAAAAAAACCCAACAAATATTGAAAGACTGAATAAACCCAAGGAAGGTAGAAGAATAATGTGTTAATAATAAAGATGAACTTAATAATGTAAATAATATATGAATTAAAATTTTACTCAATTCCCAACTAAACCCATTAGCAAAGATATCAAATTTCTAGTAGTCTTAAAGCAGTTAAAAGAAAAATAACTGATAATAAATACTCTAAATACTCTACCATCAATATCTTATATCCAGTATTTTAAGTTCAGGTTTAAAAATGGACATTTTAAAAGTGTATATAAATATATGTAAAGATATACACTTTTAAAACACCTGTTTTTAAAGCTTTACAAAAAAATGTACTCCAACAGATAATTTCAAATTTAAATTCTGAGAAAAGAAGTGTTTTGAAATTTATCAAATAAGTTTATAGAGATATATCTCTTGTTTACTGTTTAGGTCCAGATTTCCAGTTTCTTCTAAAGTTATCTCATTCTCTTTCACTCTCAGTAATTCCTGGCATCTTAGTTGCTTTATTGACTTGCTTGGGGTGAATTGATTAAAAAGAAAAATTTTATTCTATTATCCTCGTCTTTGTTGTTTGTATCATAGCATTTAAATCAGATGTTATTTTAACAAGGATAGGGTTAACATATTGCAAAACCAGTTTTTACTTGTTTAAATTGTAAAAATATTTATTTTATTGAATGTTTTCATTATTGCCACATTATCTTGCAGATTGTTTTAATAAGTTGAAAAAGGTATCATTTGTAAAGTGTTTTTCCAACATGGCAGCTTCACTGTACAGACTTTAAATTATTGTTCTCTTTCTGCTGTCCATATCTACGGATATCTTGTTTTGCTCTTTTTTTTAGGATTGCTTACTTATTGTTTGTTGCCTTGTTTCCACTGTATCTGAGTCTGAACTACCCAGCACAGAGATTGAACTGACAATTACTATGCCACTGCATTCACTAACCAATCCACTAGGATATTGTTCAGTCTTGACACAGACAGAATACAAGAACACACTACCACCATAAATTAAATAAAGTGTTCCATTTAAAATTTACTGAAGGTTACCTGGATTGACAGGCATCTGAAGAAGGTTAAGAGGTACAAGAATCAAAATATTATGATAATAACAATAAAGATAAGGATAATAGTCTGAATGTAAATAACTCAGAAGTTTATAGTTTATTTAAAATTACACATTTATTTATAAAATATCAAGTAAACCTGGCTGGATTTTATTCTCATTTTTAATCATTTCCTAATTTTACCAATTCATCAGACTATTCACAAAAATTTGTAACAATATCTCAAATCTAATCTCTCATGTCATTAAACAAATACTGTTTATGGCTTACTCTTCATGAAATATATGCAATCAAGTCAAAAGAATATTAAAAAACTTTGCCAAAAATAAATATTGTATTTCAGTTGGATTGTTCTATATGTTCTCCATTTCCTTGATTAAAATGTTTTCACACCATAAGGAACAAGTGTAGTCAAGTCAAAAGCAATCAAGATGGCTGTCACTGGATGAAGGTTTGGGATGAAGGAAAGAAAAAAAAAATGAAGCTAGCAGAATTAGTTGATGAGCTTTAGAAACTAAAATAAAGCAGAAAAGTGCAGTTCACTTGTGATTTCTGATTAAACTACAGACTGTCACCCAAGGTCAGGTCTGTTTACATGACATTCTTGTAATATCTATCCACATTTCTTGAAACAATACTCTAGGTAATCCACTTCTCTCTCATCTTACTGATGGATCCTGCATATTTGAGATGGATAAATATAGGTAGACAGGAATAGATATCGAAAGATGAGTAATGTGAGAGAGAGAATGCAGGAAGAATGGATACAGATTTAGGAATATAATGAAAGAGAAATCTCTACTTACTTATGAGGATGGGTAGAAGCAAATATACTAACCTAAACATAAAATAATCTTTTTTTTTTTACATCAAATTGTTTATTACAGAATGGTAATCACTGTGAGGACTGAAACAGTTACATATTTTCCACTCTCATATATTTTCCACTCTCACTCCACTCTCACTCTTACTCTTTGTGTTCAAGCCCAAATAAAAATTAGCAAAATTTTTCATTTGATTTTTCACTGGAACATAATCTTTTGACACTCCTGTCCTCTGTTCTTCTATGATACAAAATTGTGTGTATATATATATATATATATATATATATATAGGATAGACTCTGCCATTGACTTTGACTCATGAGGATCTGACAACTTCATTCAGTTTTATGTTTGTGTTGCACATGACACTTCAATCCTGCTAGTGACCCACATACAAGTCAACAGTGAGGATTCCTGTGTAGATGCAGAGTTATAGTTATGTTTTATATTCTAAAAGCAGTGAGCACATTGTTGCCATGTTTGTAGTTAATATTATTGAGTGTCGGTTATTTTCTTTTTTATTAATGATGCTTCCATTATTTTTAGCCTTTTTTTTATGTGTGATTGATGCTATCATATTATCAACAAGTATGTTATGGATAGTTTGATAGATCTCCATACTTATTTAAATGAGATCTAATCAAGCTATGGTCAGAGAGGTGCAACATAAGTAATGTTGTTAAACAAGTCATGGTATATCCAGTGTAATTGTTTACGAATCTGGATTGATCAAGAAGGCAGTTCTTCAAAGGATATGTAAATTCATACATAATATTACTTCTCTGCAGCTTAGATCTTTCAGGTGAATTGTTATTTTTGGCAATGAAGTTAGCAGTTTTAAATTTTGTGGTTACTTCTATCTACTCCTTCTGATTTGAAGCATAGTATAACACTTACGTACTGAAGAAAGATGGTATAATAGAAAGAGAATGTACATGATAAGTTTGAGTAAATGAACTGAGAAACAATTACTATGAAGAAAAGTTCTTAAGGGCATATGTTTCAGTGAATAAAAGCACTGGTTGGACCCAGCGACTTGACCCAAAGAGTTGTGAGTTCAATACCTGGCTACAGCAGTGGTGAATAAATAACTTAGAGAGTTGAGTTAAAGAAAGATAACTAAGCCATCTGGAAACGGTATGGCTCATGGAACAAGAACAATATACCCCAGTGATCAAAATAAAAGGTTTGGTTTGAAATTCCAATCACTTGAAGAAAGCTGTAGCATACAACAGCCAAAACGTTATGAATATGGCAATAAAGATGATGTCAGCAGTTCAAACAATGTAGATAAAGAAAAGTAAGATTGTTGAGCAACTGTTACTGAAGGGCTCAAAAGACAGGAAGCGGTTAAAAGCCATAATTACCCATGTCCTTTCACAGAGTGAGTTTGAATTCATTCTACTCTGGGTGTCCCACTATTGTAGTCCTATGCTAAACAAAGCAAATCTTTGTAAATATCTATACACATAGAATCATCATATATTTTCTCATGTGAAAATCTATTGAAAATAAAAGAAAAACAGTTACAGATACATTCGTTGTTGTTTTTTCCAAATAAAGATGAAAAAACATTAAAATATCTAGTGCAATGATTAAATATATTTCTTGAAAACCAATCCAGCCCAAGCTTAAATTTTGTCATGGAAAATCTATCATA